>PISX010030057.1:0-19330 GCA_004024625.1 Mellivora capensis | reverse complement strand
AGTGAAATCTAAATGTTCCCTTTTCAGTTCCCACCTCTCTTGACTTTGCAACAACAGGTGACCCCAATGCGTGTCTTCCCTAAATAAAAACCTTTCTTTTCTTAATCACAAGGTATTCATCAAGGGACCTGGCAGACACTTTGCTGGTTGCCCTCCATTTCCCTGAACCCTAAGTAGGAGAGGGGCCCCAGACTCTTTCCTTCTTCAGCTTTACCTTGTGCCCTCACCTACTCTATTGGCTTCATGTCATCTATAGGCTAATGGCTCCCAAAGCCTTACCACCAGTCCATTCTCTCTCCTGAACTGTGGACTTTGATCTGATGGCGTAGTTAAAATCCCGGTTCCCTTGTCCAAAACACACACATTCCAACTGAACTCTTTCTCCCCCAAATCTCTTCCTCCTACAATCTTCTCAAGCACAACGATTGATGCCTCCATTCTTCTAGCTGCTCAGTGAAAAAATCTAAGAGTCATCCTGGACCCCTTTCTATCAGTCATATCCCACCCTCAATCCATTAGCCATTCCCATTTGTTTTAATTTCAGACTTCATCTGGAATGCAATCATGCCCACCTCTCATGCCATCCTGGTTCTGGCCATCATCATCATCTCATACCTGAATGCTTCCCCAGCCTCCTTTCTAACTCCCCTGCCATGTACAGTCTCTTACACATGCTAAGCGGGGGGGGATCTGTGAAAGTGAAAGCTGGGTCATGTCCTTCTTTTTTTCAAACACCTCTAGATGCCCACAGAGAACTAGGTGTGCAGACGTGATTTACACATACCCTGACTTCTCCAAATTCATTTCCTGCCTATTGGTACTTGCCTCTCTCTGTCTAATTGCACAGACTTCCTGCTGGTCCTCCACTCACTGGTCTGCATCTTGTTTCTGAGCATTTTCACCTGCTATTTCTTCTTCCCAGAGTGCTCTTTGGGCACAATAGATTATGAAGTCTTAAGGGTCCTTCATGTCTTTGCTTAATCATCACTAACGAAAACCACAAACCAACCTATGTAATGGCAGAGAATGTTTGCAAATCATGTATCTGAAAAGATGTTAATATCCAGAATGTATGAAAACTTCCACGACTCAACAACAACAACAAAAAACAACCCAGTTTATTAAATGGGTAAAAAAAAAAACCTTGAATTAGACATTTAGCCAAAGAAGACATACAAACGGCTAATAAGCCTATGCAAGACACTCACGATTAATCATTAGAGAAATGCAAATCAAAACTACAATGAGATATCCTCTCACCCATGAGGATGCCCACTATAAAAAGCCAAAAATAGGGGCACCTGGGTGGTTCATTCAGTTGAGCATCTGCCTTTGGCTCAGGTCATGATCTCAGGGTCTTGGGATCAAGCCCCAAGTCAGGCTCAGCTCTCAACAAGGAGTTGCTTTTCTCTCTCTTTCCCTCTGTCCCTCCCCTTCCTCTTGTGCTTTCTCTTACTCTCTCTCTCAAATAAATAAATAAAATATTTTTAAGAGGCAAAAAATAAAAAATAATAAGTGTTGGTAAGGATATGGAAAAAATGAACCCTGTGTACTGTTGGTGGGAAAGGAAAATGGTGCAGCCAAGAGGGAAGGGAGTATGGTGGTTTCTCAAAAAAGTTAAAATGAAAACTCCCATGATCCAGTAATTCTACTTATGGGTATTTATCCAAAAAAATGGAAAGCAGGATCTCAAAAAGATATTTACATTGCCTTGTTCATTGCACATTATTTACAGTTGCTAGAGGTGGAATGAACCTAGTATCCATCAGCAAATGAATGGATAAAGAAAATGTGCTGTATACATACAACAGGATATTATTCAGTCTTTAGAAAGAAGGACACCCTGCGGCACTTGGGTGTCTCAGTTGGTTGAGCGTCTGCCTCTTGATTTCAGCTCAGGTCATGATCTCAGGGTTGTGGGGCTTATTCCCACATTGGGCTCCGTGCCCAGTGGGGAGTCTGCTTAAGATTCTCTTTCTCTCTCTCTCTGTCCCTCCCCCTTACCTCACACTTCTCTCACTCTCTCTCTCTCAAATAAAAAATAAATAAATCTTTAGAAAGAAGGACATCTTGTCACAGGCTACAGCATGGGTAAACTTAGAGGACATTATGCTAAGTGAAATAAGCCAGTCGCAAAAAGACAAAAGCTGCATGGTTCCACTTACATGAGGTATCTAAAGTCATCAAACTTACAGAAACAGAAAATAGAATGGTGGTTTCAGGGCTGGAGCGGCAGGGGAAGTGGGTAGTTGTTGTTCAATCAGTACATACAGAGTTTGTTTTGCAAGATGAAAATGTTCTGGAAATCTGTTGCACAACTGCACATTTAAAGATGGCTAGGTGGTAAGTTTATCACAATAAAATAAAGAACAACAACAACAATAAAATATAAGCCATCTCCCCAGCATTCCCAGTTTCTGTGCCCTGCATTGTCCCCAAAGTACAGGTCTGTCCTTCCCATTGTAGTCACTTATTTGTGGTTTGCTTGTTTGATTGATTTGTTGTTTCCCTATGTCTAGACTAAAACTTACTGAGCCTGAGATGGAATTTTTTTCTTTTCTTTTTAAAAAATATTTTATTTAGGAGCGCCTGGGTGGATCAGTGGGTTAAGCCTCTGCCTTTTGCTCAGGTCATGATCTCAGGGTCCTGGGATCGAGCCCCACATCGGGCTCTCTGCTCAGCAGAGAGCCTGCTTCCTCCTCTCTCTCTGCCTGCCTCTCTGCCTACTTGTGATCTTTGTCTGTCAAATAAATAAATAAAAATCTTTAAAAAAATAAAATATTTTATTTATTTGACAGAGAGAGCCAGAGCACAAGTGGGAGGAATGGCAAAGGGAGAGGGAGAGGGAGAAGCAGGGAGCCTGATGTGGGACTCGATCCCAGGACCCTGGAATCATGACCTGAGCCAATGCTTAACTGTCTGAGTCACCCAGGTGCCCCCCACCCCAGATTTTTTTCATAGATGAATCTTTGGCAGCTGAAATGCCTGTCACTTGGCACGTGCTCAGTAACATTTCCTGAATGAATTAATGAATGAAAGCCTGCATGGTACTTTGTTCAAAATCTTGCAAAGGCTTCCAGTCAGACTCTGAATATAAATGGATGAAAAGTGTGATATTTACATTGGAGCATGAAGGCTGAACAGGAATGAAGAAGTGGAAATGAGAGGGAAAAGCATTTGAAGAGAAAGGAACAGCCCATGCAAAGACCCAGAGGCACAAATAACCTTGTTCAGAGAAGTAGATGGAGTAGAAAGTAAGTAGTGACTTTCTGAACCATTTGGAGCTTGAGACCTAAGAAGACATGTGTGCCCCTGAAAAATGTTTTTGTATATTTTTAATGGTTATTGTTTCACATTAAAATAATTGAAATATTATTGCAAACTTAAAGAGTGTGTGTAACAAAACATTACTTTCAGTTTAAAGATTTTATTTATACCCAAATCAGCATTTTTGATAATTTTGCTTTTCTGGTTTTGCTTAAAGCAAATGTAGAGAGGACATTTTTTTTTTAAAGATTTTATTTATTTATTTGGCAGACAGAGATCACAGGTAGGCAGAGAGGCAGGCAGAGAGAGAGGAGGATGCAGGCTCTCTGCTGAGCAGAGAGCCCGATGTGGGGCTCGATCCCAGGACCCTGAGATCATGACCTGAGCAAAAGGCAGAGGCTTAACCCACTGAGCCACCCAGGTGCCCTGAGAGGACATTTTTAAAATCAACCTCTCACTTCTCTAGTTTTCATTTGAGAATGCTGTCATGTTTGACAATTTCTCTAAACTCAATTATGATCTTACGTAATTTTTAAAAATCTTTTTAATTAATTTATTTATTTGTCAGAGAGAGAGGGAGAGAGAGCGAGCGAGCACAGGCAGACAGAGTGGCAGGCAGAGGCAGAGGGAGAAGCAGGCTCCCTGCCGAGCAAGGAGCCCGATGTGGGATTCAATCCTAGGACGCTGGGTTCATGACCTGAGCCGAAGGCAGCCGCTTAACCAACTGAGCCACCCAGGTGTCCCTGATCTTATGTAATTTTTAACTAACCTTAGTCTACTGATCCTGTCATTCTTTAGGTTTTTTTTGTATTTTCCTTATCATGGCTTTTTTGCCTTAATTTTGATTTTTTAAAAATAGTATATTAAAACATTATTTATCTGGATTACTGATATTTTTGAGCACTACCTTAAGTTTTGCATCTGGGGCAAGTTCCTCCCTCACTTCACCCTAATCCTAGTCCTTCTGGAGACGTGTTTGAGGGGTTGGAATATGCCAGGCTGCAGGGTGAGGAGTTTGGACTCTATTCTCTGGGTGAGGGGTCCACAAACTATAGCCCATAGATCAAATACAGCCCACTGCCTGTGTCTGTAAATAAAGTTTTATTGGAACACATCTGTGCTCATTCATTTACATATGGTCTATGGCTGCTTTTACTTGACAATAGCAGAGTTGAATGCTTACAATTGAAGGTAATGTCTGCAAACCCAAAAATACCTATATGGCCCTAGGTTAGAAAAAGTTGCCAGCCTCTGGTCTAGACAGTGGAGACAAGCAGTTCAAATGCAGAGGAACTGAATGGTTTTTATATGACTGCTTGGTGTAGAACAAGGGAGGTGAGAGGCAAGGAGGTGAGGGGGTCCAGGGAAAAGATTCTGAAGCCCTTGGCAATGACGGAAGTCAAGATGGGGGGGGATGCTGATACTAGCTGTCCTTAAGAGGAAAAATAGACAAGACATGGTGAATTTGGGGTTTTAGGAGAAGAAAGGGAAGACAAAGAGAAGGTGACTCCTCCATGCTGGCCTGAAAGAAAGAGAAGGGGGTGGTTGTGCTGTCACAAAGATGGGGAATCCTTAAGGAGGAAGAGGAGATAAGGAGAGCAACTTTGGATCATGCTGAGCAGCAATTCTGGGGGCCATCCTAGGGAGAGGTGTCCAGGAAGGATGCTCAATGGCAAGTCACCCAGGTCACTCACCTGAGAGACTGACCTTGTGACAGTGTTGGCACCTTCCACGCCCATATTCCTGATGCTCATTGCTGACCTTGTGGCTTTCTTCCTGCAGGACCTCACTCTGAGAGAAGAGACCGGAGAGCCTTTCAGGCTGGTCAGTTCAGTGTGCTGTAGGCAGACTGACTCCCTCCTCTGTTCTCTCTTAGGGGCTGGAGGGTAATGGAGGTAGGAGTGGTGGTCCCATTCTGGAGACCCCAGTGTTGAGAACGCAGGCTTCCCCATCCTCGACAGCAGGGGCAGAGTTCTGTGACAGACTCACCCAGGTGCCATCGACCTCCTTCCTGCCCTTGCTTCAGGGTCTTGAGCCATCCAAGTCCCTCCATTCTGGGTCCGCCTGCCCTTTCCACCCCAGGGCTATCCCTCCATCCCCAGGGTCAATGCTCACGTGATGAAGATGATGCAGAGAAACAGGAAGAATAGAGCCATAACACCTGCTCCGCCAGCAGCCCCCAGCAGCCTCTCAGAAAAAGGCCATGCTTTTCCTGCAGACAGATCGGAGTATTGGTGATTCGTCTCCAAGAACTCGGTACATTCTCCCACTCCCTGTAGGACCCCAGATTCCCATTTTCTAGCCCCTCTGCCAGACTCCAAACAGGGGCACCTGGGTCTTGAGGAGGGCATTAGGGCCAGGTGAGGGAGGCAAACAGAGGCTGGAGTGCAGCCTGTCTGTATTTAAAATGTGGATATTGTGTTCATGGTAGTATTTATTTTGCATTCATTTATATTTTTAAAAACACTGGAATGCAGTATTACTTCTCATTACTGAGGTTTTGGGGGGCTTCTCCTTGAATTTTGTACTCCTGGTGAGTGCTTCACTTGCCTCACCTTCCTCCCTGCCCCACAAATCAAGGATCTGTGTCCCCGGACACACCTGTGCAGGCCCCAGGGTCTCCTTCAAGACCCACGTCCTTCCCCTCCCAGCCTTCACCCCACCCTACAGCCCTGGTCTGGCAGGAAAAGGACAGTGATACTATCGGTGGCAGGGAAAATCTTGGCCTCGCAGGGGAGCACAGACAAGAGTTGAGCTTCCCTGTAAGGCTCAGGGGCTGCTGGGAGTCCTGGGGGGGGGGTTGCTATTGTTCTCCCCCAGCACCCCCCTACACACACACAGGTGCACTCACTCTGCAGGGAGAGCCTCAGGGAGACATGCTGGGAGCCCAGCAGGTTCTGAGCTCGGCAGGTGAATTCCCCTTCATCTTTCTCTTGCACTCGAGGCAGCTCCAGCACCCCAGGGTTCAAGGGGTTTGAGGAGCACAGGGTCAGGCTCCCCCGGGCCCAGCTCAGCCTGGCAGGGGGGTTGCTATTGACAACACAGACCAGGTGCAGGGACTGGTCCTCCAGGACTGAAAAAGACGAGCCGTTTTCCAGGGCTGTGGGTGCTGGAGAAAAATAGACAGAGGGTCAGAGAGACAAAACGATGGTGCAGAAGTGGGGGAGGAGGAGGCTGAAGGGGACAGTTGCTCACAGAGACACGGAGGCTAGGGAAGGGGATGACCCTGGCCCTGCCCTTGCTCCCTGCACCCCGGGAGGAAGCTCTGTCCTACCTGTGCCATTTCCTTGGGAGACAGTTACTGTCAAGTTCTGCGGAGAGTCTGGGACAGAAAGACATGGAGCATTCATGTCAATGGGGAGGGCTGGTGGACATTGGCCCTCTGTCCCCAGCAGCTGCATAAGTGGAGAAAGGATAGAGACAGGTGTCTTCCTGACCCTCTCCCAGTCCAGATTTTGGGACCAGCACCTGGTCCCAGGCCCTGACCCCCGACCCGCTGCCCTCATGACCCCATCAGGGACCCAGGGATTCCTGGCCTGGCTCTCACAGGACACATTGAGGTGGATGGTCTTCATTGTGGTCACTCTGGCCCCAGGCAAGGTCACCTGACAGGTGAGGGGTGTGCCATGGTCCTGGGGCCGTGGGATGAGGGTGAGCACCGAGGAGAGGTGAGTCCTGGGCCCCAGGGAGGTGAGGGCAGCTGACGTCCAGGAGAAGATGGGTGGTGTGCTCCTCTCACAGGCCCAGGGCACAGAGCAGGTCAGGTTCCTGGGGTGTCCAGATTCCAGGGTCCCTGGGATGAGGATGTCAGGTGTGTGGTTCAGAGCTGTGAGGAGATGGGGAGACACGGGAATCAGGAGGAGGGTCTGAGGTGAGACCCTGAGAGAAGCCTCAGGCTTTGGTCCAGCTCCCGCTTCTGAACCTTGACATGTGTTACCTGCAACCCCTCCCAGGAAGGGAGACCCCATCCCAGCTCTGAACCAGGACCCCCGTCCTTCCTCTGCAGCCTCTCCTGGGACCTCCTCCTTACCTGTCACTTGCACAGAGAGCTGGTTCTGTCTATAACTGTAGCTCGCAGAAGACCCTCTCTCCACCCTGAAGAAGTATGTCCCCGAGTCCCCTCTCTGTGCATCTCTGATGTCCAGGGAGCAGTTGTAGGCCCGGGGGTCCCCGAGGAGGTGGAATCGGCCCTGGGTGTCCTCCTGCACTTTACGAGCTGGGTTGTTTGTGGCCACTGGAGCATCTTGGCCTGAATTGGCCCCTTCCCGGAACCAGTAGCCGAGAGCTGAGGTTAAGTCAGACCTGCATTCCTCAGTGTTCCAGAAGCTGCAGGGCACAAACACACACAGGCCCTCCTGCACAGCCACCAAGCCCTTCACTTGCAGACTGCAAACTCTCTGGACCCCCTTCTCGGGCCACCTCAGGCCGTCAGCCCCCTCCCTCCTCCAGAGCAGAGCCAATAGCAAAAGAAGCATATCCGGCCTTGGCAGTGCCAGGGTCCCCAGAGTGTCTGTTTCTCAGGGTTGGTCTCTCAGGAACTAAAAGTTGCAAGAATCAGAGGAAGCCCCAAGAGGAAGATGCAGGTGATGTCAGAACAGTGACCCTCCTCAGAGGAGGAACTTCACACCTAGACAGTGTCAGGGCCAGGACAGCCATTGGGAATCAGCCATCCGCCACCACATGTCCACTCCTGGGGACCCTGGTTCCTGGAGGCCAGAGAGGGTGAGAACCCTCAGGGAGCCAAATTCACCCCCGGTGTAGGGCTCAAACCCCATCTCCTGTCTCCCTGCTGATACCACCTCCCTCTGGGGTTGTTTTCTGCAAAGTGAAAATGGGTCCCTTCTGGCCAGACCCCCTGAATCTCAGGCTGTACATGTCTGTGGAAGTCAGTCCTGCTGGGGGCAGGACACAGGGACTCAAGAGGTGGGGGAGGCCAGGGCTGGGGGCGTGAGGAGGCCAACTGTCCTCCCGCCCTTGGCATCCATGCAGGGGCATCCCCTCCCTGCTCATGAAGTCACAGACTAGCCCCAGCTGCTACCCTGAGAGTTACCATCCAATGGGGAGATGGTAAGTGTCTGGCACCTGGAGCCCCCTGTGACAGGGGCCAGAGGCAGAGTGAGGGGCTACTGTCCCCCCACGTGGGAGGTTGTGTCACGGGAAGCTTGGGCAGAAGGGACACTCGGGCAGTGGAGGCAAAGACTCCAAGGATGTTGAGGGGTGCCCGACTCAAAGGAGGAAAGGGAACCTGAGGCTACGGTTGTAAGCGGGGTTGGTGTGGGGAGAAGTGCAGAAGAGAAGGGGCAGGTTTTGAAAGGGATAGAAAGTTCCCCTTTCCCCCTTCCTCATGGCTGTCTGGTGCCAGGACAATTTCCTCACCACTGGGACTTCACGGGGCCATGCTCCTCTTCATTGCTCTACAGCCTACAGGTTCTTCTCCCAGGAGTCAGAAGTGGAGGGGACATGGGAGGAGGGATGCCAGCTAGGTGCCATCCACCCTCAAGATGGTGAGGACTGCGTGAGAGAAGAGATGTGCACTTGAATTCACAGAAGGTTAGTTTTAACTGTGTGGCTGGGGACTGGGAGAAGGTGCTGGGAACTCTGGTAGGTGGCACTCCCTCCCACTGATGTTGGTTTTCTTGATACACTTTTTTTGGGGGAAATATAAGATACACACAAAGAAGGATGCCCACAAAAACAACTCAGTGATTCATCACAAGATAGAAATAGAGCATTGCAGGCACCTTGGACCTTCCCCTTGGGTCCCCATCCCTATCGTGCACCCCACTCCCCCCAAAGGAGCTCTGAGAGTCACTTTTTTTAAAAAAGATTTATTTATTTATTTGACTGACAGAGATCACAAGTAGGCAGAGAGGCAGGCAGAGAGAGAAGAGGAAGCAGGCTCCCTGCTGAGCGGAGAGCCCAACGTGGGGCTCGATCCCAGGACCACAGGACCATGACCCGAGCCAAAGACAGAGGCTTTAACACACTGAACCACCCAGGCGCCCCGAGAGTCACTTTAATGCTAATTGTTCCCTGGTTTTTCTTCATAGCTTTATCACCCAAGCATGCTGCCTTTAATACTATGGCCTTACACATGTTTTTCTTAAGACTTTGTATGCAAAGAAAAAATTACAGTCTCTTTTCTTCCATTTAACCTTATGAATCTGCCCATCCCATATTACACCTTCCCAGAACCATTACCTATAACTAGGGGTATAGTCAGTGCTGGGGTCACTGAGAAGGGAAGGGGCAGGATTTGAGCATGCATATACACTCCCACACCATCAACAATTCCTGCATTTGTAGCTGTGTCTCCCCCTGTAGCCCCATCCCCACCCCGTGGTCCCCTGTCCTGGACAACCTATTCTCTCCCAGCAGGGCCAACTGGAGCATCTCTGGGGTCAGAAGGGCTGGGCCATGCCCAGTCTGTTTCTGTGGTCCCCAGTTCGCAAAGAAAAACAGAAGACTGAGGAGGAGAGACGCAGGGAATCCACAGAGACTCTAGCTGTATGCAAAAGAGAAAGTTATAACCCACAGGCCATCAGAGCTGGGAGGCCTTCTAGCCCCACTTCTCCGACTTTCAGAAGACACTGAGGTCCAGAGTGGGCAAATGAATTGCCCAGATCATACCAGTGCCCTGTCTTATGCACCACTGTCTACACAGGGACACCCCCCCCACCCCAACTTCATCAGTCGTTGTCAGCCCAGGATCCATTGAGCTGGGAGATGGGTAGCTTATGTTAATCTGATAGGGAAGAATTATCAACTCTATCAAAGAGATGAGAGAGGAAATTTCATTCATTCGTTCAACAACCATCTACATTGTGTCTTCAGGTTTCCAGTAAGGGGGTGAGTATGAGAGATCTAGCCCTTGTCTTTGAGAGGAGCAGCATCTCATTGAGAGACATGATCTGACAATTCCAGGGCCATAGGGTAGATGACTGGGAGGAGAGAGGCACAAGCTGGGGATGCATGGGACTCCTGCTTTTCTGAATTCTGCAAGGTGAGTTCTCAGGGACAAATAGACATGGAAGGAAGTTTGAGGTAATCTCAAGGGATTTGAATTCCACAGATAATCTTAGAACCCTGAGAATTTCTGGACTCCCAGGTATTGTGTTCTCAATCCACTCCAGTCTTCCACTGTGCTGGAAATCCTCCAGCTACCAAGTTTGTGCTGTTTGTGACCAACATCACCTCTGCTCCAATAGAGAGGTGGGGCCACCACCCATAGGGGGCGCTTTCTCAGCACAGGGCTCACCCCGTTCCGCGGGGAAGGGGGGGCGGTGTTCTGAAATTGGGAGGTGGTGCTGTCCGTGGTGCTGATTCAGAGGGCTGTGCTGACGTCGGGCATATCCACAGCTCTGTGGAGGGGCCCGATCACACAGAACAAGGATCCTAGGTCTAGAGTCAAGACAGTTAGCATGTCCGATGTGCTGGGGAGAGCTCGGGTCCTCCTAGGAGGGGAAAGTCAAGGGAAGGGAAAACCTGAGTCTCTTCTTCTATCTGTCCTCGGGACAATGCCAGGCTGTTGTCACTGGTCCAAGTGCAAGGAAAATGAAGGTTCTGTGTTGTCCTTTTACATACCTGGTTCCATTTCATTTTCTGAACATCCCTGACAGACAGGGGTAATCCCCCTAGAGCAGGAAGCCAACACTCAAGACAAATGAGTAGTTGTAGGAACTAGCATCCAAGAACAACCCCCAAACAACCCCACCCCTCCTTTATGCAAACATGGAGCTCCTCTCATTACAAGATAAAGTTTGTTATTATCTCCTCTTCTTGAATCAAGGTTGGGCCCACAACTGCTTTGATCAACAGAATGTGGAGGACAAAGTGTTCCAAGACTCATACATTAAGAAAGCCTGGTAGTTTCCACTCCTGCCTTACAGATTCCTGGGCATCTGTGTAAGCAATCTGGGAACCCTGATGGAGAGAGAGACTGCATAGAGGAACCTTGAGGGTCAGACCCCCAGCTCCAAATACCAGCCACCATCTCAACCTCAATATGACTGCCTAAAGAGCTAAAAGAAAGCTAGGAGTGCGACTGCCCAGGTGGGCTCTGGCTGATTTATAGCACTGGCACCATGAAACAGAAAGTTCAGGCTACCAGGTTGTAGAGTGGTTTGATGTGCAGCAATAGATAACCAAAACAGTAGCCCGCACAACTCATAGCTAATAGGGAAAAGGTAACGGGCCTTATGAGTTTTTCTACATACTGCATTTCAAGGATGCTTCTTAAATGGTTATCTGAGGCCTTCATTTGATCTGAGGAGACATTCCCAAGAAATCCCCTTCCCTGTGTGGTTCCAGGTTTTTTTCTTTTTTTCTAGTTAGACAATGATTTTATTGCTTGAGTACAGAGTCCAGTTTCTGCAACCAGGCCAGGGGCTGTGGATGACTCATATTTCCAGTTGGGAGGGGAAGACTCGTTTGGTCTCATAATATCGAGCTAACCGGTAAATACAGCTCTCGATCAGAATCATTTCTGATTCTGAAAGGATGATTCTCATCCTCTCTGTTCCTCTCCAGATGCTTTTGAACAGTAACAGCTTTCCTAATCAAATGGTAGAGGTACTCGAGAAGATCAGGAGCAAGTCCTATTGACTTGAGAATTCTCAAGATTTTATTGCCCCTGGAAAAGCGTACTTGTGCAAAACCATGGGCATCACTCAGGATGACACTGATTCATAAGGGAGTCAGGCCCTTCTCGGCGAGTTGTAGGCTTGCTCCTTCATGTTGTCAGACGTCAACTTCAGCCAGGCGGGGACGCTGCGAGGGGTGACAAGACAGAGCCGACTGGGACAGGCCCTTCCTGGGAGCCTGCTTGTGACCCATGATGGTGGTGGTCAGGCAGTGAAAAAGAGAGTGAGGGTAGTTACCTCCAGGTGAAATCTGGCTGGAAGAGAAGGGAAAAATGGAAGCAGCAGGCACGAGACTCCAAAGGTAAATGGAGAGGCAGGTCTTGCTGCAGCTCTCACACCCTCTGGCTGCTCTGATGACTCACCTTGTCAGCAAGATGTAACAGTGCTCAATTGCTAGGAGGCAAAGAGGGTGTTGGGGAAACCTGGCTGAATTTCCGGGGGCAAGGACCATTGAGCCCTGGTCCTTGGATGAGTGACCCAGGTAGACACAGGTGGTCCAGAGAGAAGTTTACAGTGACATGCAAAGGATCCAAGAAAACAGTGTCCCTAGCATTTCTTGCCTCCTAAGATGTTGTCCCAGGATCTCTTTGACCTGACAACTAGGGCCATTTGCCTATTTGCAGGACTCTGTCTTCCCTGAGCAAAGGAGAGGATGGGGCCCACCACCTCAGTACTCAGAATGACCAATACCCAGCTGTGTGTGTGTCTGTCTGTCTGTCTGCATGTATATTCTAAACATTGGTTTCCTAGGCCCATGTGGTGATTAATTTTGTGTCATCGTTACTGGGCCACGGGATGCCCAGATTAAACATTACTTCTGGGTGTGTCTGTGAGGGTATTTCCACATGAGATTAGCATTTGAATCAGTGGACTCAGTAAAATAGATAACCCTTCCCAAGTCAATGGGCATCATCTAATCCATTGAAGGCCTGAAAAAAGCAAAAAGCAGAGGAAGAACAAACTCATTCCCTTCCTGCCTGTCTGTGAACTGTGACATTGGTCTCCTGCCCTTGGACTGGGATTTACAGCATCAGCTCCCCTGATTTTCAGGCCTTGGGACTCAGATTGGAATTACACCCTTGGTTTTCCTGAGTCCCCAGCTTTCAGGTGGAAGACTGTGGGACCTCTCAGCCTCCATAATTGAGCTAGTTCTTCATAGTAAATCTCTGTTTGGTTCTGTTTCTCTGGAGAACTCTGCCTCATACAGTCAAAAGGGAGACAGACAGAGTAAGCCAGATCTCATGGACCATATTTCCTACTTTCTCATTACTTTCATGAGAAATAGAAGCCTCGAAGGGTATAAAGCTAGAGTCAGGGAGTGAAATAGTGAGATTTGGGTTCCCAGATGTTCTCTCTGGCTCCCCTGGGGAGGTTGGGTTGGAGGGGCAGCTGGAGTGGAGCTGACAGTTTGGGGCCACTGATCATCTACTCCTGCTGTTGATATGAATTCCTTTCACAAAACACAGCATGGCCCTCAATCACAGGGGCCTTTGCCTGTGGGTGGCTTTGCCTACAGTGGGTGATAAATAAATGCTTGTGGAATACAGACCATTAAAAGTACAAATTGAGGGTGGAAAGGTGACAAATCTGGTATAACATAGGAACCATATTTTGAGTTTAAAACTGTATAGTGTATAGGGAACTCTTAAATGGTGGGAAGACAAGGCCCCAAAGGCTAGCCCCTCCATCAGAGGACTGAGACTGGGACATGAAAAGGATAGTAATTGTATACGTTAGTGCAACTTCAGACCCACAGTTGCCAGAGATGGAGAGCTTCTTGGAGACCAGCCTACTTTCCTGCTCTGCAGGACTCAATGAAGCCTGGAGAAAGCAAAAGACTTCCAAAAGCCATACTGGCTGATGTGTCTTTCCTATTGGAAAGATTTATGAAAAACTGCTATTATTTCTGCCTTGCACATTCAGAACCTGCCAGTGAATTTCTCCCCCCTGGAAAAAGATGTTTCCTACTGAATCAACTCCTTTATGGATACATGGCTATTTGGGGTTTTCATTTCTTCTTGAGACCATTTCAGTAAATTATATTTTCTTATAATTTTTATGTCATCTGAATTTTAAAATTAATTTGCATATATTTGAGTGAAATATCCCCTTACATTGTTACTTTTTTAAAAATATTGATTTATTTTTAAAGAGAGTCAAGAAGACTCCCTGCTGAGCACAGAAGCCAACATGGGGGGGGGGGTGCTCCATCCCACGGACCCATGGGATCATAACCTGAGCTGAAACCAAGAGTCCCATGCTTAACCCACTGAGCCATCCAGGCACCCCTCCCCTTATGCTGTTCTTTTTTTTTTATAAGGATTTTATTTATGTATTTGACAGGCAGAGATCACAAGTAGGCAGAGGCAGGCAGAAAGAGAGGGGGAAGCAGGCTCCCTGCTGAGCAGAGAGCCCGATGCGGGGCTCGATCCCAGGACCCTGAGATCATGACCTGGGCCGAAGGCAGAGGCTTTAACCCACTGAGCCACCCAGATGCCCCTCCCCTTATGTTGTTCTTAAAGCAAAAGACATTGAAGAGAAACATACATAGAGAAAACCGTTCAGATTATAAAGATAAGGTTGATCAATTTTCATATGATAATGACATTCTTGGAACAACCAACTAGATAAAGAAGCCCCACCAGCACCCATTCCTAGACACTGCCCCCACCCTAGAAAAGTAACCACTATAATGACTATCATTACTGATTAGTTTTCTCTGTTTTTTATTTTTATGCAGTTGGGATCTTCCAGTGTTTGGCTTCTTGTGCTTAGCATTTATTGTAAGAGTCACCCACACAGGGGCGCCTGGGTGGCTCAGTGGGTTCAAGCCTCTGCCTTCAGTGCAGGTCATGATCGCAGGGTCTTGGGATCGAGCCCCACATCAGGCTCTCTGCTCAGCTGGGAGCCTGCTTCCTCCCTCTCTCTCTCTGCCTGCCTCTCTGCCTACTTGTGATCTCTCTGTCAAATAAATAATTAAATCTTTAAAGAGTCACCCACACACACAACAGCAATTCATTTATTTTCACTGGTGAAAGAATTTCATTGTGTGCATATGCCATACACTACAGGAACCTCCTACATTAGACGGTATTTGGGTTATTTCCAGTCTGGAAATATTAGAAAGAGTGCTGCTACAAACATGTCTTTGATATGAATATGCACTTTTGTTGGGTATATTTTTTGAGTGGAATTTCTCAATAGTCACAGTCTAGAGAATCTGGGTCTCCACGCCCCTGCGTTAATAGAACTCTGAGTCTCCATGACCGGCCCCAGGGACTACTGGGTTTCTGGGGTCTGAGCCTTTGAATCCCTCAGTCTCGGAAGTCAGGGTCTCTTGGGTCTCCTGGTCTGGCCAAGTTCTTTTTTATCTGCTCTCCACCCTCAGCTCCACCTCCTAGTGAAAAGAAGTGTGTACTAGCCGGTTCACTGGGGGTAATCTGCTCTGTGGATCTCAATCTCACCCACTTTCCGAAGCCAGGAGCCAGGTCCAGAGACAACCCTCCCCCCCCCACCCCCCACCCCCACGCACCACTACCACCACCAAATCACTAACACGTGAAGCATGCACACAGACCTCGGCTCACACACACTGCTCCCTCTCCCCATTCAACATGCTCATGCGCACCCTTACCCACCCGCACAGGGCAAGCTCAGACCCACTTCAAGCCCCCATCCTCGGACTCTGATCTGCGCATGCGCCACCTCCTCCTTTCACTCTGGTGAGCAGCCCTGAGCTCCCACCTTCAATTCCCTCCTGCAATGCTACCTCAGAGGGTAGAAATCAATGCTCTACAATAGCCTTTAAAGCCTATGATTGATTAAATAAATAAACCTCATAATAAGGGGCGCCTGGGTGGCTCATTCGGCTAAACATCTGCCTCTGGCTCAAGTCATGATCCCGCGGTCCTGCGATCCACTCGAGCTCTGACTCCTTGCCTAGCGGGGAGCCTGTTTCTCCTTCTCCCTCTCCCTCTCCCTGCCACTGCCCCTGCTTGTGCTCTCTCCCTGACAAATCTTTTTAAAAATTTTAATAGAGCCTATAATAATCCCACAAAAGCAGGTAATCCGCAAACAGCCGCTTCGCATTGTGAGTGCCCTGCACGGTGACAGTAACAGCGCACTGCTACAGGAAAAACAAAACAAAACAAAACAAACAAACAAAAAACCACCACCAACAACAACCAAAAAAACCCCAAAACCAAAAACCTTCGCAGCGCTGCGGAGTCCCAAGCCCTGCGCAGGCGCATAAAGGAAACCGGGCGGTACTCGCTTGCAAGCGTTAGAAGGGGCCGCAAGAGTTGTTGGGAGTTGTCGGCTCAGCAGGCCCAGTAGCCTCAGGTACTTCGGAGTTGCCGCATGGGGTTCTGGGAACAGTAGGCAAGACAGCCCCCAAAGCCTTCTGGGAGTCGTAGTCTCCGGAGCCACTTCCGTGAGAGACTTCCGCGTGTGGGGCCATTTGGACGTATTAGTACCGCGTGGTGTCCAGGTGAGTTGTTCCTCCTGCAGCGGATGGGCCCATGGGCCCCTGCTCTAAACTGCGATGGCATGTGAAGTTGGGACGCTCGGGGAGTGGTGACAGTAGCCCCCGTGATTCCCTAACTCCTGTGTCCCAGAGGCTTTCTGGCCAGGATCCCCACGTTGGACATGGTGGTCCATCCGGTCTCTTGTCCACACATCCCTTCCCGCAGGTGGGGTTTCCACCATCTCCTGCCCACCCCCACAGCATCGGGTGCATCCAGGAGGCCCCTAGTGTGTCCTCGAACCTCTGTTCTCGTAGAAGGATGCCACATACTATCATCCGTCTGACAGAGCTGCAGTCCGGAGGCATCCCTGGGGTCCGCGTCTCTTCTTCTGGGAGCATTTATCATCCCACATTCTACAGTTATTTACCGAGAGCGGCACTGTGCCAAGCCCAATGTGAGGGCGGGGGGTGGGGGGGGAGACGGTGGTGGATGAGGCAGACCTAGTCCCTGCCTTCGGTGCCCCAAAGGGGACAGGTCTGCCACTGACAGGTAGAGTCGTGGTCGGGAGGGGATGGAGGCATACTAGGGGCTCTGTGAGCCTGGAGGAGGCGCCTGACCCACGCTGGAGCCATAAAATCTTCCACAGGAAGATGTTTAACGGGCATTTCATACCTGACATTGCCCGGTTGAAATTCCTGGTGGCCCTCCTGACAAAATGGCCCCATCACCCCCTGAGGGTTCTGGCCAAAACCTCCACATCAGTCTTCATTCATCTTTTCTCATCAGCTGAGCCTTCACCATAATCCAGGTCTTGTGCAAGTCCTATGGACTCTACCTTCAAAACAGGTCCAGAGTCCCACCCTTCCTTCCCACCCCCACTGCTGCCATGCCCACCGGGCCACTTGCGACTCGCATTGGCTATTGCCATAGCCCCCTCTCTGGCCTCCCTGGCCTCTGCTCTTGCCCCCTCGCCCCCACAGTAGTCAATGGCATCCTTCTAAAACTTAGGTCAGATCGTATCCCTTGCCTGCTTAAAACCCTCTGTGAATAAAATTCAGACTCCATAGCATGGCCTGTGAGTCTCTGACAAGCTCCACAGACAACACCTGCCATGAGGCAGACTCCCAGGACTGGGTGACTGTAGATTTAGGGCAAGAGGAGGGATAAATCCAAGACGATGTGACATTCTTTCCTGTGGAGGAGCTGGGCGGGAGGTGATGGTGCCGTCAGGAGCTGGGCAACGGCTGGGCAAGAACAGGTTTCTGCCTTGGGGTGGGGGGAATTGGAGTCTGGCCACTGTGGGCACTTGGGATCTGAGAGATGGCCTAGCCGGGATCCTCAGTGGGGCATTTGGAGGACCAGCTGGATGGACATCAGCAATCAGAGTCACCTACAGGGAGACTGGGCTGGGCAGGACCTGAGGACCGTGAAGGGGACTCTCCAAAAGAGACTGGAGACTCTGCAGAGAGCAGAGGGAGGATCCAGTCAAAAGTCAAAAGGGGAAAAAATTGCAAGGGGCTGTTGCTCAGCTGTGACAGATGCAGCTGATAGGCATGGCTGATGGCTCCTGAGGGCTACTTGCTGGCCCAGAGACAGGGAAAAGTACTCCGAGCCGAGGGAAGAGCCAGTGCGAAGACCTTGTGGGAGGTGTGTGGTCCTGGAGCGTTTGAGAGTACAGACCAGCATGAGCGAGGAGGGGGAGACGAGGTCCAGAAGAAGAGAGCTAGATCCCAGAGAGCCTCAGAGGCCACTGGCTTTTCCTAAAGTGAGAAGAGACAGTGGCTCAGTCTAGGGTGGCTGCCACGCAGATGGCAAGAAGTACTGGCTTCTGGATCTGTGCGGAAGCTATAGTCAGATAGGATTTACTTGTCTTCCATGTGGGCATTTGGGGTTTGGGGTCTGAGGATGTCTCTGGGGCATCCTCGGTGGGACGTGTGGAGGAACAGCTGTGACTCGACATTGCAATTTGGAGTCACCCACGGGGAGAGTGAGAGGAGTAGTGGAAGAAGAGCAGGCCGGGGTCCCGGACCCCAAGGCTTCTGGCCTGAGCAGGTGAAAGGCTGGGGCTGCTCTTTATTGCAGGAGAAGCAGGTATGGGGGGAAGAATCAGGAATCTGGGTTTTGAGATGCCTATTAGACATCTGAATGGCATGGGCCCTGCCTCAGGAAGTCACAGACAGTAAACAACGTGTCACATAAGGTGACTCTGCATATTGTGGCAAATCCTCGAAGCAGGGGGACCTGCTCGGAGGCTCCTGTACCAGGCCAGGCTGGAAGCAGTGGTGGCTTGGGGAGGGGTTACTGAGCCTGGTGGATATTTATGGGTTTACCAGGCATGTGGCACCAAGGAGGGTGTGGCTGGAGGATCAGAGTTTCTGCTGGAGAGGCACTAGGTAGGAGGAGGGGGGCAGAAGGGGGCCAAGGATGGGCCAGTTCCTGTTTGTAAGTCCGTAGAAATTCTGGGAGATTCTGACACCGGAGCAGAATGGAGTCCAATCCTGGAGGCCCATTCACCCTGCCTGGGAAACAGAAGCAGCCCCAGTTGGTACCCGTGGAGATGTGATCGATGCTGCCTCTGTGTCTCCCTGGAGTTGGTGATGTCCTGCCGAGGATGCTATGGGGGCTCACTCCTGGAGACAGTATCCCCCTCCCACAAAGTGAAATCCAGTTGGTCTTTCCCATTTCTCCCCCTTCCCCTGAACGGAGCTGCAGTCCCCCAGCCCTCCTCTATCCTCAGAGTTGCTAACCCCTTCCAGGCTCTCTAAAAAGCTCTGGGGGTCCAGGTCAGAGGTCTCCACCCTGTCCCTCTGATTCTTGCTCTAATAGGGATGGCCTCCCTGGAGACTGACACTGCTGCGTAATATGCAGACCCTATCCGCCCCAACAGGTCACAACCTAATTCTGAGTGTAACTTGCTTGTCTTCCCCTCTCCATCAACCGCCCCCCCCTCCACGC
>PISX010030056.1:0-19204 GCA_004024625.1 Mellivora capensis | reverse complement strand
ACCAAGATGCCCTTCAACAGACGAATGGATAAAGAAGATGTGGTCCATATACACTATGGAGTATTATGCCTCCATCAGAAAGGATGAATACCCGACTTTTGTAGCAACATGGACGGGACTGGAAGAGATTATGCTGAGTGAAATAAGTCAAGCAGAGAGAGTCAATTATCATATGGTTTCACTTATTTTTGGAGCATAAGAAATAACACGGAGGACATGGGGAGATGGAGAGGAGAAGGGAGTTGAGGGAAATTGGGGGAGAGATGAACCATGAGAGACTATGAACTCTGAAAAATAACCTGAGGGTTTTGAAGGGGCGGGGGTTGGGAGGTTGGGGGAGCCTGGTGGTGGGTATAGTGGAGGGCACGCATTGCATGGAGCACTGGGTGTGGTGTAAAACTATGTATGAATTCTGTTATGCTGAAAAGAAATTAAAAAAAAATTAAAAAAAAACTATGAATTCTGTTACACTGAAAAGAAATAAAAAAAATAAAAAAATAACATTTTAAAAAAAGAAATAAAAAACATCAAAATCAGAAAAAAGAAGTAAAATTGTTTTTTTATTTATTTATTTACAGGTAATAGGAACTAAGTATATAAAATCCTGTAGAGTCATTTTTTATTTTTATTTTGTTCATTTTTTAAAAGAAAAATTTTTATTCCATTCCCATTTTAATCTTTTAAAATTTTTAATATGTTCAGTTAGCCACTGTATAGTTCATCGTTAGTTTTTGATGTAGAGCATACTCACAATGATGAGCCCAAATCATGTGTAGAATTATTAAATCACTGTATTATACTGTGCTAGATGGTTCTCTATGTTGGCTTTATGTTCTACACCAATAAAAGTTTATTAAATTGAAAATTGAACTTGTGGTAGACCTTTTTGCTGAGATGCCCACAATTCAACACTTATCTCTTTATCCATGTACTTGGCAATGTGACTGTGAAGCTCCTTCCATTGAGAGGTGGAGTCTATTTCTCCAACTTTGAATCTGGACTGAACTTAGTTGGAATATTGTTGCCTTGACTAATAGTATATACTGAAAATGAAAATGTGCCTCAAGGGGTCATTGTGTGTTTTTGTTGGTCCCTTGTAACCCTGCCTCTGCCATGTACACAAGTCCAGACTACCTTGCTGTAAGAGGTAAAAAACATGTAAAACAGAGCTGAGCAACTGTAACCATGGTCAACCTAGACCAGCCTACCACCAGCAAGACACCAAATGTGAGAACAAACTAGGATGAATGGAGCATTTCCAGCTGAACCACAGCTGACCACAGCCCCAAGAGGAGATGAGTGGAGACCAAAAGACTCCCCATCATAGGCCCCCATGCTATTTTTAAAAAAAAATTATCTTACATATTTTACATTTAGCATGGCTTGTCATGCAGCAATAGCTGATTCAATAACCAATGTAAACAGAACCTAGAATATTAAGAATAATCTACTACTTCTTAGTTTTATATTTTTCTGACATATGAAAGCACTATTCATAATGCCTGGTTATCCACATTTATTTCAAATAACTGACTAAAACTGACCATCATTGAGATTCCCACTCAGGTAACTGGGAGAGTTTGGAAAGACCTCTATCTTTTTTACAGGAATAACTTGTAGGTCACAAGTTTCCATGCTAAGAGCATTACTGGGCAGTAATTCCAGCTCTTGTGTAGAATTGATCTATGATCCTTTGATCATAGGATGAAAGAGAGTTTAGAACAAAAAATGGTAAATAAATGATCCTTTGATCATAGGATGAAAGAGAGTTTAGAACAAAAAATGGTAAATAAATTAATGACAGAATGAATGCAACAATTGTTCGCTCATTCACACTATGACAATTATGACAACATTTTTAAAGGGGGAGAGTTTAGGGCAATGGCAGGAGTAATATTTCTAGGCAGGTCTTGAATTTTTCAAGTAGAAACAATAAATCATTCAAATAAGTAACCCGAATTCTACCACTTAATTCTTTTTTTAAATTTCTTTGCAGCATAACAATATTCATTGTTTTTGACCCCACCCAGTGTTACATGCAATACGTGCCCTCCTTAATACCCACCACCGCCCCCCCGCCCAACATCCACCCCACACCCCTTCAAAACCCTCAGGTTGTTTTTTAGAGTCCATGCTCTCTCATGGTTCATCTCAACCCAATTTCCCTCAACTCCCTTCTCCTCTCCATCTCCCCATGTCCTCCGTGTTATTTGTTATGCTCCGCAAATAGGTGAAACCATATGATAATTGACTCTCTCTGCTTGACTTATTTCACTCAGCATAATCTCTTCCATTCCCGTCCATGTTGCTACAAAATTTGAGTATTCATCCTTTCTGATGGAGGCATAATACTCCATAGTGTATATGGACCACATCTTCCTTATCCATTCATCCGTGGTAGGGCATCTTGCTTCTTTCCACAGTTTGGCGACCATGGCAATTGCTGCTATAAACATTGGGGTACAGATGGCCCTTCTTTTCACCACATCTGTATCTTTGGGGTAAATACCCAGTAGCGCAATTGCAGGGTCATAGGGAAGCTCTATTTTTACGTTCTTAAGGAATCTCCACACTCTTCTCCAGAGTGGCTGCACTAACTTGCTTTCCCACCAACAGTGTAAGAGGGCTCCCCTTTCTCCACATCCTCTCCACACGTTGTTTCCTGTCTTGCTAATTTTGGCCTTTCTAACTGGTGTGAGGTGGTATCTCAATGTGTTTTTCATTTGAATCTCCCTGATGGCTAGTGATGATGAACATTTTTTCATGTGTCTGATAGCCATTTGTATGTCTTCATTGGAGAAGTGTCTATTCATATCTTCTGCCCATTTTTTGATGTGATTATTTGTTTTGCATGTGTTGAGTTTGAGAAGTTCTTTATAGATCCTGGATATCAACCTTTTGTCTGTACTGTCATTTGCAAATATCTTCTCTCATTCCGTGGGTTGCCTCTTTGTTTTGTTGACTGTTTCCTTTGCTGTGAAGAAGCTTTTGATCTTGATGAAGTCCCAAAAGTTCATTTTCACTTTTGTTTCCTTTGCCTTTGGAGACATATCTTGAAAGAAGTTGCTGTGGCTGATATCGCTTTATATGAGATGAAACTAAAACTTTAGATACTGCTTCTCTCCACATTAAAAGACTTTTTCAAATTCTTTTATGCCCTAGTTCTTGGAAATCTAATTTAAATTTGGACCCGTGTCAATTTCATTAAATTATTACTCTTTTAAATCTTTTTACTCAGAAGTTGGTTTTGGGTCTTCCTTCAATTTCCTTCCAGACAGTTGTTTTTAAACACTCTGCTTTACATAAGTGCAGTTTCATTGTTCTTCTTTTTTCCAAAAGTATTCATTTCTTTTAAAATTATTCTATGCTATGGACACATACACATTCACATTTTAAATTTGAACATATGAAAAGACATCTAATATAATTTAAATACTCTTAATGTTCTAGCACAATCTTTTTTCTAGCTCTTCTCTATATTTCTCTATATTTATATATTTCTCTATACTTCAAAAAGACTGACAAAAGTATATGACAAGAGAAAAAAATTTATACATATATATGTATAAGCAAAACAAACAAAAAAGCAAGCAAAAAAAGAACCTCGTCAAAAAGAACCCCAAGTATAAGATTTATATACTACCAGGACAAACACAAATACGCAGAAACACTGGTGGAAGAAAAAGATGGGAGAATGGTTATAAATTCTCAGTGTGGTTGAGGAAGGTTATTTCGATTCTTCCTGGATGTATCTTGATATGTTTTTTAAAGGACACAACTTTCCTAAGATAATGGGGGTTTAAAAATTGGTTTACCTATAGGAGTAGCATTGATTGGGGAAAAGGGATAACCTTGAAGTTTAACTCTATATGAATATTAAACAATGAAAATACAAAAAAGAATAAACTAAACTCAACTAAAATTTTTAAAAAATTAAAAAAATAGAAAAGCAAAAGAAAAACACGGGTATATGTATCAAAAACTTCAGGTTAAAAGGTTATTATGGAATTTGATGCACTGGACATCTCACTATAATGGTAAATAAGTTAAAAAATTATCTATATAAAAAAATGAACCAGAATAGTGGGAACGAATTAAAAATAAAAGTTGTATCTATGAAGTAGTGGTGGTTGTTCTCTTGGCCTCTTTTTTTCCTTTTTTTTTTCTGGTTGTTTTTCTGGGGGGGGGGGCTTCCACATGGGTTTTCAGGCAATGTTCCCTGAGTTAGGTCCTCCCGCCGGCCTCAAGGGTGTGGGCTCTTCGGAAACCGGTTTTTCAGGCTTTTGTTCTCTGGAGGTTTTTATGTTTGTTTGTTCATTTTGTTTTTTTTTTCCTCTCTCCTTGCCAGCTTTTGATGGTTTTTGGAGGTTTAGAGGAATGCAAACTGCACCCAGACCTCCCTCTCAAAGAGAAGCCTCAGTCTGTACCCCTCTGGGTGCTGTAGAGCACATAAGTTCCCCCTTGGCCGCTGGCCGAGCAAGTTCCAAGTCGTAGTCCCTGGGGACACAGGAACTCCTGCTTGTACCCAAATCTATGACAGTGACAGTTGTCTGGGCAGCTCTCGATCACCAGAGAGTTTCCAAGCAGTGATCGCACACTGAGATTTTCCCGCTGGCCTGGGCTGGGAGTGCCTGGGCTTTCTGAGTCCTAGAGCACCGGGATGGAGCCTGTGAGCACCTCTCTCAGGGGATGGTGTGGGGTGCGTGCATCTCAGGCTCCAATTGCACAGTGTGGCTCTTGCGTGGAGAGTGCAACAAGGCTGTGCTTCTGCCAGCTGGCGAGGCTCTCATCCCCTCATGGGACCCCATGCACTCTCAGGCGCGCTGACGGCTCAGGGACCAAGACCTGGTTTCTCTGCTACACACTCTCTGGCTTAGAGCCAGGGGTGGTTGTCCTGGGTCCGGGGACTTAAGACCCTGTCTGCAACTGCCCCGATTCCCACAATTTCCCCCTGCGATCCTTTGCTCTTTTTGAGTGCTTTCAACCAGACTCCAAGTTAATGCTGGTCCCCAGACACAGGCCACTCCCCTATTAGGGTATTACTTTCCAATGGGTCACCTCTGGTGGCTCCCTCCCCCTTTTGTTTATCTTCTGAATATCAGTCCAAAGTTCCCACTCTGCTTTACTTGCCCACTGGCATCTTCTGCCCCCGTAGACATCCAGACATGTATAATTCTGATCTCAGGCTGATTTCATGGGTGGTTGGAGTTATTTGGTAGGTAATCAGCTCACTTTAGGGTACAGGTTGAAACAGCGCCTCCTCCTACTTCCCCGCCATCTAGTCTCCCTCACTTAATTCTTCAATACAATTAATAAAACCCTTTAAACATGGACACCACATATCCCACACCTCAGCAATAGAAGTTCATGATCAAAAGCACATTATCCACATCAAAAAATGGTGTGATAGAAAATTTAACATCATATTTCATGTATTCTCTGACACCAAGACCATATTGAGTAAATTGGTTTGTGCAAATTTGTCTTTCTGTAGATTACACTTGGGGGACATTTTTCATAAGCAATATCTGCCTTACTATTCTTTGGCAGAGATACTGTGGATGCTGCGCTGATAGGATCAGGAACAAGATCCTAAGGAAGATCATAAAGTCCCATGACTACCTATGAAATGAAATAGTAGGTTAAAGCTTGTATTACCAAGAAGACCATTGAAGGTATTAATATAGAAAGGAATGACAGACAGAGTGAAAAACTGATCTCAGAATTTCCTCTACAATAAAATTATAAAAATGGCCTCAGTTGCCAATGTCATTTAGTTCATAAAAATAGGACTATTCATCACTAGATGAGACAAATGGGAATCTTCAAATAGTTTCTGATTCAACGTTGGGACTAACTTTGGAAACTAAGGAAACAAAACAAAATTGTTAGCTCTCAGAAGGAGTAGAAAGTTTAACAAAGACACTTATTTAAATTCAATAAAGCAGTTGATCTTTAGAAAAATTGAAACTCCAGGATATAAAAGAGAGATTAAGTTCCTCTTTCATGATCTTATTAAAAAATCACAGTTTCTGGATCTTAGGTATTAAGCCTGCAAGCACAAGTACTTGTTGAAAAATGGCCCCTTTATGGCTGCTCTGAAAAATACATTTAGAGCCTCCTTTATATCTTTGTTCCTCAAACTATAGATGAAGGGATTCAGCATAGGTGTGACCATCGTGTACATCACCGAGGCTACTGCACTTGAGTGGGAGCTCTGGGTAGCAGCAGAGCTAAGGTACACTCCTAGGCTAGTACAATAAAATAAGGAGAGAACCGAGAGATGTGATGCACAGGTGGAAAATGCTTTATGCTTGCCCTGAGATGATGAAATCCCACATATGGAGGAAACTATCTTAGAATAAGAGTAAAGGACCCCAGCTAGGGGAACACCAGCCAGCAGTACAGCTGCAGAATACATCACCATGTTATTGAGAAAGGTATCAGAACATGCAAGTTGGATCATCTGATTGAGTTCACAGAAAAAGTGGGGGATTTCCACCTCTGTACAGAAGGATAAATGCAACACCATTAAGGTTTGTAATAAAGAATGCAGGACACTCATGATCCAGGATACCAGAACCAGCAGTCCACAGAGCCTAGGGCCCATTGTTGCCATGTAGTGTAGGGGGTGGCAGATGGCCACAAAGCGATCATAAGCCATCACAGTCAAGAGGAAGTTGTCCAAAGTTGCAAAAAGTATGAAAAAGAACATCTGCATGATGCAGCTGCCATAAGTTATGACTTTTCTCTGTGTTTCTATATTCACCAACATCTTGGGAATGGTGGTGGAGGTGAAACAAATGTCTACAAAGGACAGGTTGGTAAGGAAGAAGTACATGGGCATATGGAGGTGGGAATCTGAGCTGATAGCCAAGATGATGAGCAAATTCCCAAGTATGGTAACCAGGTACATGGACAGGAACAGCCCAAAGAGGAAGGGTTGCAACTCTGGTCCCTCTGAAAGTCCCAACAGAAGAAATCCCAAAATTTGTGTATCATTCTCCAGTTCCATGTCATTGATGTGACTACAAAAATAAGAAAGAACGAGCACAACACAATCATGCATTACTAACCTGGAAGATATATTATTGTTTATATTCTGCACTCAGGAAATTGATGTTTATATGTGTGTATAGAACATGATAAAAACACTAAGAACTGTGAAAAACAATCTCGGGGTTTTGGAGGGGCGGGAGTTGGGAGGTTGGGTAAGCCTGGTGGTGGGTATTATGGAGGGCATGTATTGCATGGTGCACTGGGTGTGATGCATACATAAACAATGAATTCTGGAACACGGAAAAGAAATTTTTAAAAAAGAACTAGGAAAAGGAATGGAAGAAAGCTATCTCAATATAAAGCCATTTAAAGAAAACCCCCAGCAAGCATGATACTCAATGGGGATACAGTCAGCATTTTTCCTTTATGATCAGAAACAAGGAAAGAATGCCCAGTTTCCTGATGTCTGCTCAACATAACACTGGAAGTTCTAGCCAGAACAATTAAAGAAAGAAAAGGAAATAAAAGACATCCAACCAGGAAAGGAAGAAATACATTTATGTATGCAGGTGGTTTGATCTCATATGTAGAAAATCATAAAGATCCCACAGTACACTAACGGAACTAATAAATTAATTCAGCCAAGTACTGGATATAAAGCAACCCTTAAACAAACCATTGTATTTCTACATACAAACAGCGAAGAGTCTGAAAAGGGAATGAAATAATTCCATTTGTGTGACATCCAAAAGAGTATCACCTTACACCAGTCAGATGGTTCATATAAAAAGACAAGAAATAACAAGTGTTAGTGCAGAGGTGGTGAAGAGAGAACACTCGTGCACTGTTGGTGGGAATTCAACTGGTTCAGCTACTGTGGAAACAGAATGAAGGTTCCTTAAAAAATTAAAAATAGAAATACCACAAGATCAACTAATCCTACCATTGGGCATTTACCCAAAGAAGACAAAAACACTAATTCAAAAATATACATGGACCCTATGTCTTGCAACATTATTTACAGTAACCAAGGTATGGAAGCACCTCAAGTGTCCACTGATAGTTGAATGGATACAGAAGATTGATATATATGCAATGGAATATTATGCAGCCATAAAAATAATGATGTTTTGCCAATTGCAACAACATGGGTGGCTCTAGAGGGTATAGTGATAAGTGAAATGACTCAGTCAGAGAAAGACAAATACCATATGATTTTACCCATATAGAATTTGAGAAACAAAACAAATGAACAGCAACAACAAAAAGAAGACCAAACAAAAAACCGATTCTTCAATGTGGAGAACAAATTGGTGGTTGCCTGATGGGAGGTGGATGGGGGAAAGGGTGAAACAGGTGAAGGGGATGAAAAGTAGACTTACCACGATGAGCACTGAGTAATGTATATAATTGTTGAATCACTGTACTGTGCACCTAAAACTAATATAACACTGCATATCAATTATATGAAATTAAAAATAAATTAAAAAAATAAAAAAATCACCCAAAGTCCTTTAATAAAAAAACAACAATCCCCCAAAATAAAAAATGAAACAATTAAAATCTACAGGCAAAAGCATCTTAATTAAGGCAGAAATTGCAAAAGAAAAAGTTATACATTAACTCATAGAATTTAAAACATTTTTATGGCCCAAATATCTCCATAGAATTCAATAAAGAAACAATCTTTAAAAATCATTTGAAATGCTGGCAACTGTAGAAAATGGGCATATAATATATGGACATATAATAATAACGGGCAAATCAAAATGGTGTCCAAATATATGAATTTACTAAAACTCACTAATTGCTCATGAAAACAACAAGAAATTCCTTCCATAACCAACAGCCTATCAAAAAACTTAAAAACCTATCACATCAATTGGAATGGGAACTTTTAAACAGGTAGCAAAGTGGTGTTCTTTAATTTTCATCACAGAAATGCGAGGTGCTATAACATTTGGGGAATAATCTGAAAACAGCTGTAAGTATTAAAAATATAGACAAGCATTATTTACCTCAGGGTTTCTCAATCTCAGCACTATTGTTATTCGGGCCCAGATTAGTCTCTGTGCTGGGGTTTGTCCTGGGCAATGTAGGATGTCTAGAGGACTACCACGTCTAGTGATACCACCCCTACCTGACAGCCTAAGATGTCCCTGAACATTGTTCAATGTCCCCAGGAGGACAAAATCGCCCCCAGTGGAGAGCTAGCATTTTAACTCGGTCTCAAAATATTTTTGTATGATTGATAAAATAGCAATTTAATGAGCAAGAATATGAAAAATCTTCAAAAGTGTAAATGACCCAGCCACACCTTGAAATACTATGCAATCACTGAAATAATGAGTTATCATTATACAAGATGGTGGAAGCAAGTCTGTAAGGTATGCTTGAGGGAGACAAGCTATTAAAAAAAACTGTACTAGAGCCTAAAGACAATATATATCGTGCATAAGTTCTATTCATGAATTTGTATAAAAGTGTATGAATAGAAGCACCTGGGTAGTTCAATCAGGTAAGCGCGTATCTTGGGCTCAAATAAGGATCCTGGGGTGCTGAGATCCAGTCCCCTGTCTGGCTCCCTGCTCAGTGGGGAGCCTGCTTCTCCCTCTTCCTCTGCCCCTCCATTCCACTTGTGCCTTCTCACGCATTCTCTTTCTCTCTCTATCTCTCTCAAATAAACACATAAAATCTTTTCTTAATGATATGAATATTTGTGTGTGCTTAATATAGAAACATAACATCTTGAGGGGAGAAAGAGAGAGTATAGAAGCTAAGTGGAAGCAGGAAAGAGGGACAGTCAGAGAGACAAATTCAAGCAGACTCCACAATCAGCCCAGAGCCAAACTCAGGGCTCGATCTCATGACCCTGACATCATGGCCTGAGCTAAAATAAGAGGTCACATGCTCAATTGACGGAGCCACCCAGCACCCCTAGAAATGTAAGTTTTAAAAGAAACTAAAAGTTTATGGAACAAAGAATAACGGTAGGAGTAAGAATAGATTAGGCATGAAGCTATCCCAAACAACAGTCTGAAACACAACAATCTAAAACTAACTTTCTTGACAGGCATAAAATAGTATTAATTTAATGACATCAACATGGGTCACTAATTCAAGAGTAAAGTGCAAAAGACTTGGAAACAGGGGGCACCTGGCTGGTTCAGTCAGTAGAGTACAGCTCCTGATTTTGGGTTTGTCAGTTTGACACCCACATTGGGTGTGCAGATTACTTTTTAAAAGTTATAACAAAAGAGTGGGGAGGAAGCATTATCCAAAGTGATGCTTTCATTTCATATAGAGATATATATTACTTCATATTTATTTGAGAAGATGAATGTTAGTCAAATGATAAAAAAGAATACCTTAAAAACATTGGCTGCCAATGACATGACTTTGAGAAATAGGTCTAATCACAAAAGGCCAAAAGATACAATACGATATAACAGAAATGTGAACACAGGGTGAAAATATGTATAAAAGGTTATTTATTACTTTAGCTGTTGCAGAACTTTCTACACTTAAACAAGCAAGAGAGGGAGGAAAATATGAAATGATAGGTTTGAGCACGCAAAATGCATTAACTTTCCTACTACCCTCGGATACATCTACACGTACATAAAAGAACTGAAGATCAGATAACAAAGTTGAAGGAAAAACTTCAATTCCTATGCTTGAAAAAATGCAATCAAAAACAGCAATATGAACACTTGAAACCCACAAAACAAAAGAGAAAACAAACGTCTAAGAAATACACAAATATACTCATCCTCACCAGGAAGGAAATAATTGTAATGCAACATGGATCGTAGTGGAAGAGATTATGCTGAGTGAAATAAGTCAAGCAGAGAGTGTCAATTATCATATGGTTTCACTTATTTGCGGAGCATAACAAATAAGACAGAGGACCTGGGGAGATGGAGAGGAGAAGGGAGTTGAGGGAAATTGGAGGGGGAGATGAACCATGAGAGACTATGGACTATGAAAAACAACCTGAGGGTTTTGAAGGGGCAAGGGGTGGGAGGTTGGAGGAGCCAGGTGGTGGGTATTATGGAGGGCACACATTACATGGAGCACTGGGTGTGTTGCAAAAACTATGAATTCTGTTATGTGAAAAGAAATAAAAAAAAGATTTTCTCCTATACCCCTTTCACATATTAATTTTTTTTGTTTTTGTTTTTGTTTTTGTTTTTAATTTTTTTTTATTTCGTTTGTTCATAAAGTCACTGGAAATAAACTTCAGTAATAGGATGATCACAACTGCTCTCATTTGTCAGATCATTGGCCACAAATAAAGAGCAGACATGCTCTAGTTGCCTCATGTGTGTTCACTTGGATTATTATGTCAGTCAGCTCCTGCTGTGTAACAGGCTGTCCTTTTCAAAGGGAAGAACAACTGATGCAAGCTCATGGAACACAATAGTCAAGAGAGAATTCTTGAGCCATTTTACAATAGAAGAAGATGTTTTTATTATAGCATAAGAACAAGACCCATGGACAGAAAGAGCTGCACTGGTATTGTAAGGAGAGACTGGTTACTTCCTTTTAAATTTGTGGAGGGAAAGGTGTTACAGATAATGTAATTTTCTAAGGAATTTCTGTATGCTGAATGTGAAGCTTATAGGACCTTAGAGGTCTTACTATTGAAAGCTAAGGTTGTTTTAGTCTCTAGTGAAACACCAATATTAAGGCAGCCATGAGCTGCTGGGGTGATGTCACACTCTGAATGTCTAAATGATTCCTCAGGGGCTGAAGATTGTAAGGAGATGGACTCTTAGCTACATTTCTCTTGCACTTGTTCTCATCATCAGTAATATCTTTATAGTCAAATGACATTATACTCTGGGAAGCATTTCTGATCTGTGTTGAGCTGCTCATGAATCTGTGGTCAGTAGTGTATCTCTACATTGCATTACTAAGTCTCACCCAAGATGTGGTGTGGCCCGAGTGCTCTTCTGTCTCAGACAATCCATGGTCTTATTACTACATTTCTATATGTAGGTTATTCTTCTATCTACAATTTAAATATACTTATGTGAATTATTTGAATTTCATCCCACTGTTCCTACTTCAGTAATTAAAACTTGCTTTTCTTCCTTGTTAGAAGAGCTATCTTACAAAACTTCAGTAGATAATCAAGTACCTGTGCTCTAGATCATACCCTTATTCATGTGCCATAGATATTTTTCCACTTATCCAACTATGGAATATAATTACATACAGTAAACTGCATATTAAAAGTGTAGAACTTGATGTATTGAAGGAGCTATCCCCAAATGAGAAGCACATAGTCCAAGTTTCCATTTATGCATAATTAATACTTTTACATAAACTTTAACTGCTTTCTTAAGTAATTGTTAAAATTTTCAAGCCCCTGAGCCTCTGTCCTTATTTCTTTTTTTCTTTTCTTTTTTTTTTTCGGTCCTTATTTCTGAAGGCAATGTGGAATGCTAAACATGGCTTCATATGAACATTGTAAGAAAAGAATGAAATGTGTGGAAATTAATTTTTTACTCCAAAGAAAACAGCCAAGTGTAGTGATTGTGGAAAGAATGAATTCTGAATCAACATGAAATAGAAGGATGCAGAAATATAGACACAAAATTATAAATTACAGTAATGACCTTAATTCGAAGCACAAATTTCTTTCCTATGTCACTCTCTCAAAGGCCTCGTAGTCAGGCCACATGCTCATTTAAGCCTGGAGGCATTTATTGAACCAGCATATGGGGCAGAATATCTCCAAATAGTTTTAGTTTTTTTTATCTACTTATTGTGGGTTCTGTATTGCAATTTGCCCTTATCCAAAGGAAGCTACAAGTGAATTGGAAGACCTAAAATCACTCTTCTCAAACAATTTTATTGATTATGTCCATATGAGATTCCTCCTGCTTCTGTAAAACATCCCCACAGTAGTTACTTAAAACAAACATATACGTGCTCTTACAGTTCTGGAGTAAAAGGCTTGGAAGGAGTCTCATCGGGCTAATAGCAAGATGTCTGCAGGGCTGAGTTCATTCAAGAGAAGAATATGTTCCCTTTCCAAATCCAATTGCTCTTGCTGGCCACCTGCATTCCTGGGATCTGGCTCTTCCTTTTCCTTCAGAGCCAGCAGGGCTGCATTTTCAATCTCTCCCTAACACAAAGTCTTTTATACCCTTCCTGAACATTCAGAGGACTGTTGTGATGACCGTGGTCCCACCTGGACAATCAAGGCTAATCTCTTTTTTTTTTCAAAATTTATTTATTTGTCAGAGAGAGAGGAAGAGAGAGCAAGTGAGCACAGGCAGACAGAGTGGCAGGCAGAGGAGAGGGAGAAGCAGGCTCCCCGCCGAGCAAAGGAGCCGGATGTGTGACTTGATTCCATGACGCTGGGATCGTGACCTGAGCCGAAGGCAGCCACTTAACCAACTGAGCCACCCAGGCGTCCCTAATCTCTTTATTTTAATGGCAGACTGATTAGCAACCTTGTTCAATCTGCTACCTTGACTGTTCTGTGTTATAACAAGTAATACATGAAAGGCACTGGACATCAGGATGTGTACATATCTGGGAGGGCCTTATCCTGCATACTACAAAGTCTTTTTCATATGTGTATTACTTTGGTCACTTACAAAAGCAATAAACACGGACTTTACATAGCCTGAAGAATGAGTGAATACAGGGTCCGTCATAATTTCATGCAATGACCATATATGGTGCAGAAGATTTAAAACTCCCTACACCTATCTTTAACACAGGATCACAGCCTTGCTAATGAATAGTGATCTATATACTAGGATCCACACATCAACATCACCTGGAAGCTTGCTGGAAATACAGAATCTCTGAGCACCCTGTAACTATGATAAGATCCCGAATATTTAGTGAGATCTGTGTGGATTCACAGGCACACTGAAGTTGGAGAGATGCTAGCCTGGATGGGTTTCTCAGGTTTTATGATTGACATTTGTGGTAGGATAATCATATTTTGGAATGCTTTCCTTTGGATTGTGAGTGTTCAGCAACATCCCTTCAAGCATTGTCAGACATGCCCAGGGATAAATTCATTTCTGGTTGAGAAACTGCTCCAGAGCTTGAAAGCTAGAAGCATCCTGCAGAATGACACTCAAGGCCCACAACATACCCATATATTCAATGTGGACAGATCACTAAACAGAATCAAACACCATTTCGGCAACATAGATTGGAGATCATAAATGTACTTCCTCAGGGATGATATTTTTATAAAAATTATTACCATGGGGAGATGGAGAGGAGAAGGGAGTTGAGGGAAATTGGGGGGGTGCGGAGATGAGCCATGAGAGACTATGGACTCGGAAAAACAACCTGAGGGTGTTGAAGGGGCAGGGGGTGGGAGGTTGGGGGAGCCAGGTGGTGGGTATTATGGAGGGAACGCATTGCATGGAGCACTTGGTGTGGTGCAAAAACTATGAATACTGTTACTCTGAAAAGAAATTTAAAAAATTATTATGGACATCGGGGAGGGTATGTGCTATGATGAGTGCTGTGAAATGTGTAAGCCTGATGATTCACAGACCTGTACACTGGGGCAAATAATACATTATATGTTAAAAAATTATTAAATTTAAAATACTAAATCAAACAATCCCTATAAGATTCAAGCTCACATTATAGTACATAAAATGATCTAAATATGTCTGTTATAATTACAACCATTTTATGACAAAGACTAAGTGATAGCCCTTTACTCGTGTAAAGTAAGAAATTCCTAATTGTAGCAGCAAATGTGTCTTGAAGCCAATGTGTGTACTGGCCAAAGTTTATTATCAGAAGAGTCCTGTTCTCTGCCTTATCAAAAAGAATAACAGACTGTGTCTGGAGATAGCAGGGCTGGGTTCCCACCACATATCAATCCTTTGAAGATAAAGAGACACTTTCCAGGTGGCCACTGGGTCACAGACTTGGAGAAAATTGTAACTTGAAACTGAGGTGAGATGCTAGAAGATTCACATATCAGGAAGGGGGCAAGTTCAGGGAAAGACACTAGAAAAGAAAAGAAAAACTGATTTCACATGACCTCTAACCTAGTCTTTTGGGAACTGAGGTTCATTGGAAAAATAACCTTTCTGTCCAGAGGACTTTCCCACTTGGGAATCATGTGCTTAGAGTTTGGAGTCACGAGAGGGAAGTGTGCCTAATGAGCAGACACGGGGAGTTGTAAATACCCTCTCATCTCCAGTCCGTCAGTCCTGGCAACTTTGGACAGGAAGGGCCATGATTCTTGTCTATTTGTTCCAAGTCCTTATTCTGGCTGGAGGCCAATGTTTCACTCCTTCCTGCCGCCTCAAGTGAGGACAGAGCTTGAGTCCCAATCATCTGTCATCCAGGGAGGAATTCAGACTTCCACAAGGATACCTTCCTGTCACACACCCCAACCAGGTGAGTCCAGCATCCCAGTGGTCCATGGACGACAGGGTCAGAGAGAATGGAAGCCAAACATTGACCCATCACCACGTGAGAGTCAATCAGACCTATCCCAGAACAACTGGTCACTGTATTTGTCTGTTTGCTTAAGTAATTAATGTATTATTAATGCTAATGTCAATTTCACAGAGTGACTTCTGCTCACACTTTTGAAGGTCTTTCATATTCTTTATTATTAAACTGCTAATATAGCAATGCTAGAAAAAGTATGCTGAGATTGTTACACTCAATGTGTGGTACTAATTGGGTTTGATTTTGTCCCCTAGGGGTCATTGATCCCTGCCTGGAGCCAGCTTTGCCTGTCACACTGGAGAAGGGTTCATGGAGGACAGGAATATCTAAACATCCTACAATGCACAGGACACACCCCACCCCTGGGCATACTCTGAGCATAATGTCCATGTGCAGGGACAGAGAAACCCTGAGGTAAAGAATATCACTATTTGGATCACAGCTATCTTCAGGTTCTGCCTTCAACCTTGTAACACTTACTTCCTGCTAGCAAATTCACAGTAACCCCTTGGCTACCAGTTTAAAAGTTTTAACCACAGTGGTACCTGGATGGCTCAGATGGTTAAGCATCTGTGTTCAACTCAGGTAATGATCTCTAGGCCCTGGGATCCAGTGCCATAGAGGACTTTCAGCACAGCAGACAGTCAGCTTCTCCCTTTTGCTCTGCCTGTCCATAGGCTTATTCTCTCTCTGTCTCTTAGATGAATAAATGAGATCTTTAAAATAAAATTAGTTTCAAACACAAACAATGCAACAGCTCTGTAATCCCCCCCAGGGCTTCTGGTGATAGAGATGTTTCTTGTTTTCTTAAAGTGTCCTTCGTGTTCAGCAAACTCCATATATTTGGTAGCTATTCTGATTGGCCTTTATCATTAGATGCCCATATGTTATTCTCTCTGTGAGTGTTTTTATTTTTAAAACATTATCAGCATTTCAAATTATTTCCTCTGATCATTGTTTCTCAATTGACATTTGGAACATATTTTGACCATTAAATCTTTACATTTTATGTAAATATGTCTATCTTCTTACTTCTAAATTTCTTGCCTTATTTAGTGGTGTTGCCCATCTGTAAGTTTTATATGTAGTTTTATTGATGTTCTACTGTATTGTTTGGTTACACTTACCCTGAGGTCATAAGCCCTGTGTTTTTTTGTAAGGTCTGAGGGAGGGGACGGATTTCATATTCTTCCAGACAGATACCATTTATGACAGCATTTACTGAAAAATTCAACCTTTTCCAAGAAAACTGAAATACAACCTTACCATGTGGTAAATGTCCTTATACATTGAGACCTGATTTCTAACTCATTTAACAAATAAGTACTGAGCATTCTAGGAACATTATATATTATATTCTTTTGTATCTAGGACTTCTACAATTTAATTATTAACCCATATTGACATCATTAATGATTGCTATTTTATATTCTATTTTAGTTCATTTTGGTTTTTCATGCAGTTTTGCCTAGAACAGGTGTTTTGAAATGGCTCAATTTACATTTTAACCTGGTTTTGTGATCCCTTCATTCTGTTCATTCTATACCTATCCACATTCAAATGGATTTTTACATTAAACACATATATTCACAAAACTTGGTGAAAAAAAACAAAAATGAACAAAGAAGGCAAAGTCCTTGCACTTTTGAATCATGAACCCTCACGATGAGGACAGAACACAATGAAATAAATGTGTGTATGAAATGATATCCATGACAAATGATATGAAGAAAAGTATTTAGTACAAAATGACAGAATTGTCATGGTGTGGACAGGAGTGTAGAGCGTGGTCTATGGACCCCTTTGCACATTGGGTGAAATCCAGAATGAGGATTAGAATGTGCCCACTGGGTTCATAAAAGAGAGATCTATACCCAAAGCTCAAGAATATCAATAAAATATGCCACATAGAGAAGGCAGAAAGGGACTAAGCTCATCTCCTATCAGACCACATAGAAATGAATTGGCCAGAAATGATGCAGGAGGTACATGAAAAATAAGGCTTCTATGCTTGATATAAAAGTACTCAATGTTTGTTGTGTTATGTACACTTTCCTTTGTGAAGTGTTTGTTTAACCCATTGCTCAATTTTGAGAATATATATATAGGCATATATTTTAATATTTAAATATATTATTTATCCATGGGAGGTTTAAGAATTAGCAACTCTGCATTTTGCAGGGGAAAGGTCACTTATCTGGCCTATGTGGGTTGGATCCATTCTTGGCACAATCAAGATGGCAGGGACAGAGAAAGAGAAGGGAATAACACAGCCAGAAAAGGATGGTGGTGTGTGTGTGTGTGTGTGTGTGTGTGTGTGTGTGTGTGTGTGACTTGCAGAGTGTGAGCAGTCCCCACAAAAAGGTGCCAGGACTGACAACTTCCAAGGTGACATAACACAGGGGCCAGAATTCAATCAAGAGAGGCCACTAAGAAGGCGATTTTGTTCAATTTATGAGATGCCTTTGCAACACGAGGAATACAGTGGGAGAGGCAGTGTGGACAAGGAGGCTCCTGTGCCTTGATGTTTCAGAGTTAGCAGAGAGGTCACTTCTCTCCTCGGTGTGTCTGACGACTTCTCTCCTCAGGCTCCCACCTGATCATTCCTCTTGTAGCACTGGCTTTGCTTTTTTGATTTGAGCATTGGAAAGAAGTATCTTACTCGAGGCCTTTGTGCTGATCATTTCCTCTGCTGGGCACACACTTAACCCATAATTCTTTTTTTTTAATTTTTTTAAATTTCTTTTCAGCGTAACAGAATTCATAGTTTTACACCACACCCAGTGCTCCATGCAATGCGTGCCCTCCATTATACCCACCACCAGGCTCCCCCAACCTCCCACCCCCGCCCCTTCAAAACCCTCAGGTTACTTTTCAGAGTCCATAGTCTCTCATGTTTCATCTCCCCCCTGCCAATTTCCCTCAACTCCCTTCTCCTCTCCATCTCCCCATATCGTCCGTGTTATTTGTTATGCTCTGCAAATAAGTGAAACCATATGATAATTGACTCCCTCTCCTTGACTTATTTCACTCAGCATAATCTCTTCCAGTCCCGTCCATGTTGCTACAAAAGTCGGTTATTCATCCTTTCTGATGGAGGCATAATACTCCATAGTGTATATGGACATCTTCTTTATCCATTCGTCTGTTGAAGGGCATCTTGGTTCTTTCCACAGTTTGGCGACCGTGGCCATTGCTGATATAAACATTGGGGTACAGATGGCCCTTCTTTTCACCACATCTGTATCTTTGGGGTAAATACCCAGTAGTGCAATTGCAGGGTCATAGGGAAGCTCTATTTTTAACTTCTTGAGGAACCTCCACACTGTTCTCCAGAGTGGCTACACCAACTTGCATTCCCACCAACAGTGTAAGAGGGTTCTCCTTTCTCCACATCCTCTCCAACACACGTTGTTTCCTGTGTTGCTGATTTGGGCCATTTTAACTGGTGTGAGGTGGTATCTCAATGTGGTTTTAATTTGAATCTCCCCGATGGCTAGTGATGATGAACATTTTTTCATGTGTCTGATAGCCATTTGTAAATCTTCATTGGAGAAGTGTCTATTCATATCTTCTGCCCATTTTTTGATGTGATTATCTGTTTTGCATGTGTTGAGTTTGAGAAGTTCTTTATAGATCCTGGATATCAACCTTTTGTCTGTACTGTCATTTGCAAATATCTTTTCCCATTCCGTGGGTTGCCTCTTTGTTTTGTTGACTGTCTCCTTTGCTGTGCAGAAGC
>PISX010030055.1:0-19207 GCA_004024625.1 Mellivora capensis | reverse complement strand
GGGAGATGGAGAGGAGAAGGGAGTTGAGGGTAATTGGGGGGGAGATGAACCATGAGAGACTATGGACTCTGAAAAATAACCTGAGGGTTTTGAAGGGGCGGGGGGTGGGAGGTTGGGGGAGCCTGGTGGTGGGTATTGTGGAGGGCACGCATTGCATGGAGCACTGGGTGTGGTGTAAAACTATGTATGAATTCTGTTATGCTGAAAAGAAATTAAAAGAAAAAAGAAGACAAAAAAATAAAAAATAAAAAAAAATAAAGCAGTGACTTAGGCCATTTTGGAGAGTTACTCAATTTTCCTGGGTCTCTCCTATGGATACAGGAGGTACATGTTATTAAACTTCTATTTCTCTCCTGTTAATCTATCTTTTATTACGGGGGGGGGGCAGTCTCAGCCAAGAATTTAGAATAATAGAAGGAAAATCATTTTTCTTCCCCTACAAGGTCATGAGAATAGAGCCCTCATGAATGGAATTAGTGCCTTATAAAGGAGGCCCCTTCTGCCATGTGAGGACATAGCAGGAAGTCTGCAGCCCAGAAGAGACCTCACCTGACCATGCTGGCACTCTGATCTCTGACTTCCAGCTTCCAGAACTATGACAAATATCTGTCTCTTGTTTACAAGCCACATAGTCTCTGGTATTTTGTTATAGAAGCCCAAATGGACTAAGACAGACCTGATGCTCTATATAACACCTGAAAGAATAATCAACTGGCACAACTTAGCCACTTGAACTAGAAAGAATGATGAAAAGATAATGGAATATGGATAATACGAAAATCATTTAAACATGCTAAAAAAGGAAAAGCCAAGGTTGAGGAATACCAAGTACACATAATTATACTTTCTTTCCACACGCCTGCAAATATGTTATAGACTTTAGTTTTTATATTGGTGTGTTATTATCACAGTAACCATTCTAAAAAATAAGGCAACAGAAACCTAGAAATATTAAGCAAATTCACCAAGTTCATGGTGCTAGTAAGTGCTAGAACCAGACTACAATTCTACAGTTCTATGGTCAATTAATCTTCAACAAAGCAGGAAAGAATATCCAGTGGAAAAAAGACAGTCTCTTCCACAAATGGTGTTGGAAAAACTAGACAGCAACATGCAAAAGAATGAAACTAGACCACTTTCTTATGCCATACACAAAAACAAATTCAAAGTGGATCAAAGGCCTACATGTGAGACCTGAAACCATAATAATACTCGAAGAGAAGACAAAGTAACTTCTTTCACATCAGCTACAGCAACTTCCTTCTAGATCTGTCTCCTGAGGCAAGGGAAACAAAAGCAAAAATAAACTATTGGGACTACATTAAAATAAAAAGCTTCTCCACAGCAAAGGAAACTATCAACAAAACTAAAAGGCAACCTATGGAATGGGAGAAGAAAGATATTTGCAAATGACATATCCAATAAAGGGTTAGTATTCAAAATATATAAAGAAGTAACAAAACTCAACACCCAAAAAACCAATAATCCTATTTTAAAATGTGCAGAAGACAGGAACCTTTTTTTTTCCTAAAGATTTTATTTATTTATTTGACAGAGAGAGATCACAGGTAGACAGAGAGGCAGGCAGAGAGAGAGGAGGAAGCAGGCTCCCTGCTGAGCAGAGAGCCCGATGCGCCCAGGAACCTTTTTTAAGGAAGACATACAGGGGCACCTGGGTGGCTCAGTGGGTTAAAGCCTCTGCCTTCGGCTCAGGTCATGGTCTCAGGGGCCTGGGATGGAGCGTCATTGTCATTGTCGGGCTCTCTGCTCGTCAGGGAGCCTGCTTCCCCCTCTCTCTCTGCCAGCCTCTCTGCCTACTTGTGATCTGTCAAATAAATAAATAAAATCTTTTTTTAAAAAAGGAAAACATACAGATGGCTAACAGACACATGAAAAGATTCTCATCATCACTTATCATGAGGGAAATACAGATCAAAACTACAATGAGATGTCACCTCACACGTGTCAGAATGGCTAAAATCGACAACACAAGAAACAACAGGCATTGGTGAGGATGTGGAGAAAGAGGAACCTCCCACTGTTGGTGGGAGTACAGCCACTCTGGAAAATAGTATGGAGTTTCCTCAAAAAGTTGAAAATGAACTTTTAACTTTTTAAAAGTTCATAGATTGCTGTGAACCAGCAATCACACTACTGAGTATTTACCCGAAGAATACAAACACACTAATTCAAAGGGATACATGTGCCCCTATGTTTACTGTAGCATTATTTACAATAGCCAAGATATGGAAGGAGCACAAATGTCCACTGATAGCTGAATGGATAAAGAAGAAATATATATATATATATATATATAGAGAGAGAGAGAGAGAGACAGACAGACAGAGAGAAAGAGAGAGAGAGACAATTATTGAGCCATAAAAAAAGAGTGAGATCTTGCTATTTGCAACGACAGGTGTGGAGCTAGACAGTACAATGCTAAATGAAATAAGTCAGTTAGAGAAAGACAAATACCGTGATTTCACTCATGTGTGGAATTTAAGAACCAAAACAAACAAGGTCAAGGGAGAGAGATTGAAACCAAGACACTTAACTCTAGAGAACAAACTGCTGGTTGCCAGAGGGCAGGTGGGTGGGGGGATTAAGGAGTGCACTCGTCCTGATGAGCACCAGGTTATTAAAATAAAAACTTTTAAAGTCAGAATGAGGGGCGCCTAGCTGGCTCAGTCAGTAGAGCACATGACTCTTCATCTCAGGCTTGTGAGTTCAAGCCACATGTTGGGTATAGAGATAACTGAAAAATAAAAACATCTTTAAAAAAATCAAACTGAATCATTCGGTTGCATGAGGTGCAGACTGACACTCTGCACACGTTATCACCATGTCCTTCTGTTTTCCCAGCATTTCTTTCATTAATATGGTTCAATTGACCAGCACTGCGTACTGTGCTCAGTGTGGAATCTGCTTGAGGTTCTTTCTCCCTCTCCCTCTACCCTTTCTGCTAGTACTCTCTCTCTCTCTAATAAATAAAAATCTTTAAATGAACAAAATAAAATAAATATTTGGGAAGATCAAGAGATACAAACTTCCAGCTATAAAATAAATAAGTCTTGGGAATATATGTATAGCATGGTGAACACAGTCAATAATATTGTATTAACTTTGTATGACAACAGACAGTAGGTAATTAAGCTTACTATTATCAGTCAATGTGTGAGCCCGCACCACATTGGGCCAATTACTCCAACTTTAAATTGGAAATGAGTGCCTGTTGTGGTAAATATCTTTCATTAGTCTTGCCATTTCAGACTTTATCAGAATGTATATGTACCCAAGTGTATTTCTGGATGACTTTAACACTACTTTGTCAAATTCAGGGAAGACTGTGTGTGATTTTTTTTAGTGCAATTACCATAAAACATACACTGAATTTGGGTGGGGGGGAACCTCTTTACAAATTTCAAATGTTCCCTTACAGTAAAATGAACATCTATTCATTCCAGTCTCCTCTCATATGACTTGGAAGATACTGTGGTTTCTCTTTATGGGTTTAGAACAATTCTTGATAGATTTATTCCTATAAATGCATTAGATATTTTTCCTTTCATGTGTGACCTCATACACACACACATATATACACACATATATGTATGTATGTATGTATATACATAATAAAGATTCAGAATGAGCTTCCCCAAAATGTGCCACTTTGGCACATGGATCATTTCAGCTAAAGACAATCAAGGCCCAGAAGATTCAGGAGAAGCTTTTACCTCCCCCTTAATTGCCTCTAAGAATTTAGATAGAGGGCCTGGTCCAGGAAGATAGTTATCACCAGAGGTAAGTAGAGAGTCCCATCTAGGTGTGGTAAGCTGGAGGGAGCTCCACAGGGCCTGTGTCCCCCCCATCTGCATGGTATGACATTTGTTTACCAAACATTTGCTCTTCCCATCTTCCTGTGAACTGGTCTTCCTTCCCTTTGAAGCCCCAGACCCCATACCTCTGTCTGCTTAGCTCAGGATAGCATATAAGCCTCAATTGCCTCTGAGCCCCTCAAGTCTGTATAGGGCTCCAAAACATACAATTTTCTTTTCTCCTGTTAATCTGTCTTATGTCAATTTAATTAATACACCAGGGAAAGGAATCTAGAAGGGGAGAAAAAAATTTTCCTCCCCTGCAATAATTATAATAATATTACATTATAGTTATATTAATATGTATTGCATATATAATTGCTTTCAACTTACCTGATTTGACTCTCTTAATAGTTTTCATAGTTTTTACTTTATTATCTTGGGATTTCTAACTATAAAATACACTCTGAGTTTGCATTGCATCGTTAAAATCAAGCGATTTTTGTCCATTTAATAGAAAAGATGTTTTAAAAACAGCCATCACATTCTCATGCGTACTAAGTGCTACACATCTCCATACAGGAAGAGTCAAGTAGCATCCCTGATTTGGGTGCTCCCTCCCCAAATGAAACCCCAAATGCTCTGGAAGACATCCTCAGCAGGCCTTAAATCACGTCTATTAGGGATAGGTTGTTCTCTGTACTCACATACCAGAAGGTGAGTGGATTTTGGATAGCAAAGGAACATGTTATTCATAAATATGGGCTATAGAATTAATCATATTTTGGTAATGCAACCCCTTAGTGTGTTGGCTGATTTGTGGTTTAGCAAAGTATTTTCAGGTAGCTTCATTCTTGACCTGAAGGTGGTATAATGATTACATCTGATTTTTAGGAAAGACAAATGGGTTCTTAGAAGAATAGATGGGAGGAATGATGGTTTGTGACATTTGTCTGAGTGTACTGTTGACCTATAGTCTCCTTTTCTGTGACAAAAGTCAATCTTCCCATGATGATGAAACTCTCTGGGAAGGGATTTAGGATAACTGAGTTCTTTTTGAAGGATCTGCCTTTGGGTAGATAAGGTGAGTTCAGAGAAAGCCTCTCCAAGTTTGTTATTTTTCAAAAGCCTAAACCTCAAAGTAAACCAAATACCAAAATGGCATATTTTATACTGGTATATTCTGCTACCCTTCAAAGCTTTCCTTTATCACTTTAATTTTACAACTGGGCCCACACCAAAACTCTAGATCCCTTTTAACCTGGATGTATATCTTTTCCCTTGACCTTTATTTTATTTTTATTTAAATCCACTAAACAACATAAAAAGCTATACTAGTTTCAGATGTACAATATAGTGATTCAAGAACTCTGTATATTACTCAGTGTTCATCAAGATAAGTGTACTCTTAATCCCCTTCATCTATTTCACCCATTCCCCCCACCCTCATACCATCAGTTTGTTCTCTACATTTAAGAGTCTACAGGGTTTTTTGGTCTTTTTTTGTCTTTGTTCATTTGCTTTGTTTCTTAAATTCCACATATGAGTGAAATCATGTGCTATTTGTCTTTCTCTGATTTATTTTGCTTAGCACTACAGTCTCTAGATCCATCCATGTTGTTGCAAATGGCAAGATTTCATTATTTTTTATGGCTGAGTAACATTCCATTGTATATATATATATGCCACATCTTCTTTATCCATTCATCCATCAATGTACACTCAAGGTGCTTCCATATCTTGGCTATTGTAAATAATGCTGCAATAAACATGGGGGTGCATTTATCTTTTCAAATCAGTGCTTTCTTATTCTTTGGGTAAATACCCAGTAGTGGAATTACTGGGCCATATGGTAGTTCTATTTTTTAATTTTTTGAGGGACCTCCATACTGTTTTCCACAGTGGCTGTACCAGTTTGCATTCCCACCAACAGTGCACTACGGTCCCTTGACCTTTATTTTGACCACCCTCTAATGGTATATAACTTGTGTCTGCACCCCTTCCTCCCACCTAGAATGCAAGTTCCCTGAGGACAAATATTCTCGATTCTTTTGTTTAATAATGGCATGTAATTGTCACTGATAATGTGTTGAACAAATACCAAATGGCAGTGTGTAACTATTATAATTAAAACAACGGAATATCTGGTTCGAGAAGTGACTGAAGGATCAGTGTAACAAATTAGAAGCTCAAATGAGACCCAATTTCACCCTGGCAGAAAAAAAAAAAGTAACTGAAAAACCTCACCTTCCCAGTATTTACCCAAATAAATTCCACATAGGTTAAGGGGTAGGGTATAAAATATGAACCATAAAATCACAATACAGAGAAGGACATAGACTATCTATTGTGAAGGAAAGAAAGCTGAAAAGGAAAGAAGTTGCAGAAAAATAGAACGAGCTCATACTTGCACAAACAAAAACGAGGTGAAAAAAAGTGTTATGTGTGTACCTATATGAGTTAGTAGATGGTTGTGTCAGCAAAGAAAAGAATGTGGACAGATAAATACAAGGTATTTGGTAATGATTGAGGCTGGATATATGGATTGAATACTAATTTTTTTCTTTATATAGTCGTGCATTGTCTCAAATATTAAAATAAGCAAGTAGTGTTTTTAATTAAATCACACACAGATTTTTTTTTTATTAAAGTAAATTTAGCTCCTACCACATTAAACAGAGTCTTCAAATCTCAATCTTCCCAATCTGTAAAAAGGGATATTCCTGGCCTTACAACTAGGAACAATTACAATAATGACAATTATTAACACTTACCAAGTTCTCACTGACATTTCAGGCACTGTGCTAAGAGCTATTATGTGGTTGGGGCGCCTGGGTGGCTCGGTGGGTGAAGCCTCTGCCTTTGGCTCAGGTCATGATCTCAGGGTCCTGAGATCGAGCCCTGAGTCTGGCTCTCTGCTCAGCGGGGAGCCTGCTTCCTCCCTCTCTCTGCCTGCCTCTCTGACTGTTTCTGATCTCTGCCTGTCAAAAAAAAAATCTTAAAGAGCTATTATGTGGTTCTACTCATTTAATCTGCATAATAAAACTCATGACAGAAAATATTATTACTTCTACCTCAGTGATCTGTCCAGAGGACTGAATAAGCTAACACACATGAAAATACTGCTATAAACTGAACACAACTGAGAAATGGAAGTAATTACGTCATTTTTGTATGCAGTCACACATCTACTGAAACAAATTTATTGATAATTTAGTTTTTTAGTCCTTGAGGACTTACATCCTTGGCTTTCAGCTTGTGAGCGCTCTGAACAACACAACCCATTAGCTGAGCTTAATCACCACTCCAATATGGAGTGGTTTAACATGGTAGTAATCAGCCCACTTACTGACTTCATCAAAAATAAAATATGTGGGGGCACCTGGATGGTGCAGGCAGTTAAGCATCTGACTCCTGGTTTCTGCTGAGGTCATGATCTCATGGTCATGGGATCGAGCCCTGCACTGCGTACTGTGCTCAGTGTGGAATCTGCTTGAGGTTCTTTCTCCCTCTCCCTCTACCCTTTCTGCTAGTACTCTCTCTCTCTCTAATAAATAAAAATCTTTAAATGAACAAAATAAAATAAATATTTGGGAGGATCAAGAGATACAAACTTCCAGCTATAAAATAAATAAGTCTTGGGAATATATGTATAGCATGGTGAACACAGTCAATAATATTGTATTAACTTTGTATGACAACAGACAGTAGGTAATTAAGCTTACTATGATCAGTTTGCAATGTATGCAAATGTCAAATTGCTATGTTGTACACATGAAACTAATATTGTGTGTCAATTATACTTCAATTAAAAGATAAAAATAAAAAAATTGTGCTTCAAAGACACTATTGAAAAATGAAAAGGCAACCCACAGAATGGGAGAACATACTCACAAATTATATATTTGATAAGAACTTATTATCCATGATATATCACTAACTTTTGCAACTTAACAATAAGAAGACAGTCTAATTTTTTAAAATGAGAAAATGATCGAGGAGCCTGCGTGGCTCTGTCACTTAAGCGACTGACTCTTGGATTTGGCTCAGGTCATGATCTTGGGGTAATAGGATCAAACCCAACTTGGGCTCCCGACTCAGTGAGGAGTCTGCCTCCTTTCTTCCTTTGCCCTTCCCCCCTACCCCCTGACCCTGCTTGAACACTCTCTCTCTGAAATAAATAAATCTTTTTAAAAAATGATAAAAGGATCTAGATATTTACCCAAAAAAGATAGATAAAAGGCCAGTAAGTACATAAAAAGAGGCTCAATGTCATTAGTCATTAGGGGGATGCAAATCAAAACCAAAATGAGATACCATTTCACATCCTATAATTTGATGAAAATTAATTTTAAAAGACAATAGCAATTCTTTTTTTTTTAAGATTGTATTTATTTATTTGAGTGAGACTAAGCCAGAGAGAGAGGGAGAAAGAATCTGAAGCAGACTCCACACTGAGTGAAGAGCCCAGCTCAGGGCTTGATCTCTCAACTGCGAGATCATGACCTGAGCCAAAACCAAGAGCTGGATGCTCAACCGACTTAGCCACCCAGGTGCCTGCACATTAGCAATTCTTCACAAGGTTGTTGAGAAAACATTGCTGGTGAGAATGTAAATACGGCAGCTACCTTGAAACAAAGTCTGGCATTTCCTCAAAATGTTCAAATATAGCTACTATATGACCCAGAAATTCTACCTAGGTCAATTCCACCCAAGAGAAAGCAACACATATGTCCACACAAAATCTTGCACACAAATATTCACAGAACCATTATTCATAACAGCCAAAAAATGTAAATAAAGCACATAACCATGAACAGATGAATGGACAAATTCAATGTGGCATATCCATACAATGATTCATAGTATCTAGTGATTAAAAAAAAGAATGAAGTAATGATGTATCAATAAGCCTTGAAAATATGCCAGGTGAAAGAAACAAATACAAAAGGCCATATTCTGGGGCACCTGGGTGGCTCAGTTGATTAAGCGTCTACCCTTGACTAGGATCAGGATCCTAGGGTCCTGGGATTGAGCCCTATGTGGGGCTCCCTGCTCAGTGGGGAGCCTGCTTCTCCCTCTCCCTCTGCCTGCATCTCCCCATGCTTGTGCTCACTATCAAATAAATAAATACAATCTTTTTAAAAAGGCCATATATTATGTTATTTCATCTACATGAAATGTCCATTATGAGTAAATTCATAGATACAAAGTAAAATAGTGGTTGCCAGGTGCTGGAGGAGGGAGATACCCAGTGACTGCTAATGGGCATAGAGTTCTTTTGGGGGGGATGAAAACATCCTAGAATAAGTCAGTGGTGATGACTGCCCAACTCTGTCAATAAACTAAAATCTACTGAGTTGTAAACTTTAAGGGGTAGATTTTATGGTAGTTATACCTTAATTTTTAAAAAGTCAGTGCTGGAAGAGGCCATATGTATTCAGTGCATCACAATCTTCATTTCACAAATAGACAAGGGACTTGCACAAAGAAATAGGATGATCTAGGATAGATTAATACTAACAACATAAATGGTGGAAACAAAAGTCAACACAGAATACTTACAATGTGCCAAGGATTATTCAAAGTTGTTCACATACCTGCATACCTCATATAACTTATGAGGTAGAAGCTGGGATATATATCTTTTTTTTACAGATGACAAAAAAATAAGGAAAAAATGTTTAATAACTGTCTATATCTCACAGCCAGCAAACTCATCCCTGACCAGTGTCTGTCTGATTGCCTCACTGAAGCACCTCGAGTCCTCTCATGATTAATCCTGAGGTAGCACATACAAAATATTTGAGCAAATCACTGAAAATGTTCAGTTTCTCTTGTGGAGTTTGGCCAATCCCAGATACGTAAGGGAAGTGTCCATGAAGGGTGGCAAAGCATGAGCACTGTCCGTCCATCCTTGGCTGCTTGACTGGTTTGGGCTGGCCTGGGTCAAGGGATGGATGGGGGAAGGAAATGAGATTTCTGTCCTTTCTGTACTCACTCATTTATTTATTTATAAATAAATAAAAATAAAATAAAATAAATAAAATCTTCAAATGTATTTTACATTTATTCAAATGTATTTCTAATTGTTATGAATATAGGTAAAACTTAGAGACAAGTTACCAGGGTTCCAGGGCTGTGGTCACTGGTTTCCTGTAATGTGAACTGTAGGGGTTTGTGGGACACAGAGAAGTGTGGTGGGGGATTGCTTTTGTCGTTTTGGAAAAGTAAACCATTTTCAAAGTTCCATTCTTAACAATGTGAACACCAGAGGTTAGAGAAGGTGAAGATACTTCCTAATTAAAGAAAACACAGGAACAAGACTGTTCTCTCTGGGTCCTCATAACCATCCAGGTAAATGGAGAACAGGTGATTAAGATCCCCAATGAGGGAAGTTTTAAGTTGGAGGACAGTGGGTCAGCATTTTCTAGGGTTATGGGAAAATGCTGAGTACATTCATGATGATGTGGTGGAGAGATAAATGAAAGCTATATTGAGAGTGTGAGGGAGTGGGCATTCCTCCATCTACAGCCGTGCTGTGTGCGCTACACTAACCAGAGAGCTTGTATGGGTAGAGTGATGCTCAACAAGAATAAAGTTTGTGGTGGCTTTTAGACCAGTGATGGGGTGGAGCTGTAGGTGCCCTTCAGCTGCTTTCCCTGAACTCAGGAGTGCCATGGCAGCCATCTGGATCTCAGGCATTCTCAAGATGTTTAGACTCTAAAACCAGAAGGCCAATGGAAGTTTGTTTTTTGTTTGTTTGTTTGTTTTTTAGGAATATATACATTCATTTATGTATGTCAACATACCAATGGAAGTTAATCACAATTTATAGGATGGGGCTCTCAGAAGAAATGGAGCTTAGGCCCTGATGTAAGTACAAAATAAGGCAAGAGGGGTGCCTGGGTGGCTCAGTGGGTTAAGGCCTCTTCCTTTGGCTCAGGTCGTGATCCCCGGGTCCTGGGATCGAGCCCCACACCAGGCTCTCTGCAGAGAGCCTGTTTCCTCCTCTCTCTCCCTGCCTGCCTCTCTGCCTACTTGTGATCCCGGTCTGTCAAATAAATAAATAAAATATTTTTAAAAAATAAGGCAAGAAATCCAGCTTTGCTTGTCCTGGAAAGATATCCAGCCTTCTTTATATACGTCTAGAAAGAGTAAGATAAACTTATGTCTAATAATTTTTTATATTTGGGGTTTTGGTATGAGTGTTTTCTCATTTTTTACATTCATTCTCTATGTTGATTATTAATTGTGAAAAGTAATCTTCTAATTTTTATATATTTCATTTTTTTGCCCCACCACCTTATCTCTCGTACAATCTAGCCATCTGGCTTTCTTGAAGTACTAATCTTTACAGGAATTTGGAATGGAGAAAAGGGAAATTTCAGCTTGCATCAAGAATTCCTGAAATAACTTATTATGGCAGAAAATATTTGTAGTTCTTATATCTGATAAGAAAGTCTTACACAGGAGCACCTGGGTGGTTCAGTGGGTTAAAGCCTCTGCCTTCGGCTCAGGTCATGATCCCAGGGTCCTGGGATCGAGCCCTGCATTGGGCTTTCTGCTCAGCGGGGAGCCTGCTTCCCTTCCTCCTCCCTGCCTGCCTCTCTGCCTACTTGTGATCTCTGTCTGTCAAATAAGTAAATAAAATTTAAAAAAAAGAAAGTTTTACAAATATTATATAAACAATTCCTACAACCCAATAATAAGGCAAGCTAATGATTTTTGTTTTTTTCTTATTTTTTCTTTCTTTTTTCTCAAGTTTTTATTACAGTTAGTTAACACACAGTATAATATTAGTGTAGAATTTAGTGGCTCATCACTTACATACAACACCCAGTGCTCATCACAAGTGCCCTCCTGAATCCCCATCCCCCATTTAACCCATCCTTCTGCCCAACACCCCTCTAGGAACCTTCCGTTTGTTCTCAATAGTTAAGAGTCCCTTTTCTGGTTTGCCTCTCTCTTTTTTTTCTCCCCCTATGTTCATCTGTTTTGTTTCCTAAATTCCACATATGAGTCAAATCATATGGTATTTGTCTTTCTCTGACTGACTTGACAGCATTATAGCCTCTAGATTCATCCATGTAGTTACAAATCGGAAGATTTCATTCTTTTTATGAATAATAATCAATTGTGTGTGTGTGTGTGTGTGTGTGTGTGGAGAGAGAGAGAAAGAATGAGAGAGAGAGAGAGAGATACCTTCCGTTCATTAGCCAGTAGACATTTAAGCTCTTTCCATAATTTGATAATGTTGATAATGCTGCTATAAACATTGGGGTGCATGGATCCTTTCCATCAGTATTTTGTATCCTTTGGGTAAATACCCAGTAGCGCAATTGCAGGGTCCTAGGGAAGCTCTATTTTTAACTTCTTGAGGAACCTCCACACTGTTCTCCAGAGTGGCTGCACCAACTTGCATTCCCACCAACAGTGTAGGAGGGTTCCCCTTTCTCCACATCCTCTCCAACACACGTTGTTTCCTGTCTTGCTGATTTTGGCCATTCTGACAGGTGTGAGGTGGTATCTCACTGTGGTTTTGGTTTGTATTTCCCTGATGTCAAGGGATGTTGTGTGCTTTTCATGTGTCTGTTGCCATCTGTATGTCTTCTTTGGAAAAATGTAATTTAAGCTACTTAAAAAGTAGGGGAGTGTTGCCTGGCTGGCTCAGTCAGTAGAGCATGACACTCCTGACCTAGGGGTTGTAGGTTCAAGCCCCACTTTAGGTGTAGTGAATACTTAAAAATATTTTTTTAAAAGTAGGCTCCACACCCAATGTGGGGCTTAAATTCACGACCCTGAGATCAAGACTCAGATGCTCAACCAATTGAGCCCACCCAGGTGCCCCCCAAAAAGATCTTTTAGAAAAGTAGAGGAAATGGATTAAAATAGATATTTCATCAAAGAATATATGCTAATGGTCAATAAGCACATAAAATGATCAGTATGATTAGTCATCAGGGAAATATAAATTAAAAATACAATGAGATACCACTTTATCGTCACTAGGTATGGTATAGAAGACTGTAACAAGTCTTGGTGAGGATGGGGAGAAACTAGAAGAATCATACATTGCTGTTAAGATTATAAAATAATTCAGCCGTTTTGGAAAACACCATAGCTATTCCTCAAAACATAAAATGTAGAGTTCACTTATGATCCAGCACTTCCACACCTAGTTACATACTCAAGGTAAATAAAAATAGGTCCAGACAAGCACTTCCACATGAATGCTCATAGTAGCATTATTCATAATAGCTAAAAATTGGAAACGACCCAAATGTCCATCAACTGATGAAGAGATATGCAAAATGTGGTCTAGCTATACAACAGAATAGTATTCAGTCATAAAAAGGAATGAAGTACTGGTACATGCTACAACATCTATGTGCCTTGAAAACAATATAATTGGAAAAAAGAAACAGCCATAAAATACCTCATATTATATGACTCCATTTATATGAAATACCCAGAAATTCAAATCTAAAACAAAGGACATAGATTGCCTGGGGCTAGAACAGGAAGCCAAATACAAATGAGCAATAAATTTCTTTTGGAGTTGAAGGCAATGCCGCAAATTTAGTTATAGCAATGGGTGCACGCATCTAGATTTACTAAAACTCATTGAATTGTATGTATAACATGAAACCAATATATTTTATGGTATGTAAATTACACCTCTAATTTTTTTCTTTTTTAAGAAGAGAAAACAGCGCTGCCATATTCAGCGTTCTACTTGGGAAGATGGCCTTGCATAGATTATAAAATGAACTGCACCTTTCTGAGTAGATAATGCTTAACAAGGCAAAGCTTGTGGTGGGCTTGGGAACACGGTAAGGATAAGGCACAGAGGTGCCCTCTTTTGAGGACCTGATTTTTAAAAAATAGCAATACAAAGCGGGGTGCAACTTTTTTTTCTTTCCCTCAAGCTATGATATAACTCCACGAAAGACTGGCTAGTCCCAATTTTTGTTTTTAATTTCACTACTATATATGTGTTTCCCTCTGTCTGAAACTGTATCACAATTTCTCCCCGGAAGCAATCTTGAATCCATAAAAATGACACTGAATGTTAAGAATTCAACCCTTAAAAACCCTCAGTGAATGGATCATTTTGCTAGTTAACTCTTGTTAACATTTTATATGAGAAAGTAAAGAATAAACATGCGGGAACATTCTAGAAAAGGAAAGGTTCTATACTCACTATTTAGAAAAATGTCCGGGAAAACTGCAGCAAAGACCCGTCCTCAGCCGGTCAGGGCCGTGGGCAGGAAACATCTTGTTCCCTGAGGTCGTGATCCAAGTTTCCCGAAGCTGCTGGAGCTACCTCGTTAGTCCTGAGGAAACTTAAGTTCTGTCACTGAAAAAGGCGCCGACATCAGCGGGCAAACTACGCATGCGCGTCACAGGAGCCAGAAACGGTGGGTTCGCGCGCCCCCTGCTGGCCCTAAAGGCACAATGCAGGAAACTCAAGCCAGGTTGTTAAAGAGTGGCTGTGCCCTTTGGTGGTGGTCCTGCTGGATTGCTGAAATTCAGTATTGGGATCAATCACTGCCATGGGAAGCTGAAAGGGAAGTGGAGCTCTTCCTTCTGTGCCCAGATGGGAATTTATAGTGGTACCATGAAGCTAAGTTCAAAGTCAATATACAAAATTCAGTTGATTTTCTATATCCCAGTAATAAATAATTGGACTATAAGAGGCACAATACATTTACAGTACACCAAAAAACAACAGAAAAAGAAATCCTCAAGTATAACTCCAACAAAATATTTACAGACATTTATGGAAAAAATATGAAACACTTTTGATATCGAATGAAAGAAAAATAAATCTGTTGGGATATAGTCCTTGTTCATGATTTTTTTTTCTTTGATGAGAACATTTAAGTTCTTAGCAAATTCCCATTATACAATACAGTGTTATCAACTATAGTACTATGTTTTATATTAGATCTTCAGACCTTACTTATCTAATAGCTGGAAATGTGTACCCTTTTACCAACCTTTCTCTATTTCCTCCACCCTCCTGCCCCTGATACCTTCCCAAAGTTATTATCACAAGAAAAAAACTGCAAATATGCTGATGGATGTTAACTAAACTTGTTTTGATAATCATTTTGCAATATATACATATATAAAATCATTATGTGGTACAGCTAAAATTAATACAATGCTGTATGTCAGTTGTATCTCCATTTTAAAAAATAGTATCTTCATCTTATTTGTAACTACAACCAGATACTTTAAAAGACTCAGTTGGGTAAGCTTCCAACTCTTAATTTCAGCCCACGTCATGATCTCAAGGTCATGAGATCAACTCCAAGTGGGCCTCCATCCTTACCATGAAGCCCCAGTCTCTCCCTCTCCCTTTGCCCCTCCCCCACCCAGGCTTTTGCATGTGTGTGTATAAAATATACGTGTTGTAGTCTGAATGCTTGTGTCGTCCCCAAATTCATACATTGAAACCTAATCCCCAGTGTGCTGGTATTTGAAGGTGGTGCCTTGGGGAGGTAATCAGATTATATCTCTCGTGCTCTCAAAAAATAAATAAATAAAAGATCTTTTCTTTATTAATGGCAGACCAAAATTAATTACATGAAACTTAATACAAGTAAGTGTGAAGTTCATAAACTAATATAGACGTATAAAATAGGGAAAACTGTCTTAAGAGTACTAAAGGAAAAAAAGGGGGATATGGAGCAGCCGAGCACAGAATAAAGAGTTGAAAAATGGGGACGTCTGGGTGGCTCAGTCGGTTAAGCGTCTACCTTCAGCTCAGGTCATGATCCCAGGGTTCTGGGATTAAGTGCCACATCTGGCTCTTTGCTCAGCGGGGAGCCTGCTTCTCCTTCTGCCTGCTGTTCCTTCTGCTTGTGCTCTCTCTCTCTCTCTCTGACAAATAAATAAAATCTTCTAAAAAAATTGAAAAATGTAAAATATCTGTTTCCTTTTAAGTCATTTTATACTTTTATCAATTATTAATTAATTAACTTAATTTTATTTTGTTAATTTTACTTTTATTAACTTAAAATTTTCTTTTCCCCTTTGGTTTTTTCCTCTTTAAATATTTTGCTGATTCATCCCTTAATGGATGTTGGAGATCATTTAAAGGGTGTTTGCTAGAATTTCATAATCTAAGAATTATTTCTAGAAATGTCATTAATATGATCATTTTTTAATGTTTCAAATCAACTAAAATGTCTTGAGGATAAGTAAATATTTTCACTTCCTAGGTAAAATCTATTTCTGTGACAGTTATTTATTTAGAAAATTTTAATGAATGGGGTATCTTGGTGGCTCAGTCGGTTAAGGGTAGCTTAGGTCATGATTTCCGCTCAGGTATGATTTCAGGGTTATTAGATCGAGCCCGCATTGGGCTCTGTGCTGGGCCTCGAGCCTGCCGAAGATTCTTTCTCTGTCCCCCCCCCTCCTCTAAAAAACAAATTAATTAAGTATTTCTATGTACCAGGCACTATTTTGGTTGCTTGGACTACAACAATGCTTGAAGACAGACCAAATTCCTGTGCTTGTAGAGCCTACATTGTAGAGAAACACTCTAGAAAATTAATGATTAAATAAGTAAAATACATCGTATGTATATCAGGTGGTGATATATGCTACGGTGAAAAAATACAACAGGTAAGAAGAGGGAGTGCAGGGCGCCTGGGTGGCTCGGTGGGTTAAAGCCTCTGCCTTCGGCTCAGGTCATGGTCCCAGAGTCTTGGGGTCGAGCCCCGCATCGGGCTCTCTGCTCAGCAGGGAGCCTGCTTCCCTTCCTCTCTCTCTGCCTGCCTCTCTGCCTACTTGTGATCTCTCTCTGTCTGTCAAATAAATAAAATCTTTTTTAAAAAGGAGAGGGAGTGCAAGGAGAACTACGTTTATTAGTTTTACAAGACTAGAATTAGTTTTACAAATAGGATTAGCAGTATGTGTAGAGTCTCTAAACAGCTGCAACGAAGATTGGAATTGGGCGGCATAGTTGGTATGGTCTCAAAGGAATGGATTTATAACTAGAGTTACAAGGCATGAGAAAGAATGGTATGGAAGCGGCAATGCGGAGCGTGAGTGTCATGAAATCCAGGAGTGAGGAAAAGCAAACAATCTCCCCTTGAGAAGGACTCAAGGGAAATAGGATACTCAGAGGAGAGTCAGGTTTTAATTAGAGCAAGAAGATAAACTCCAGGGAATAACATAAGGATGTTCACTTTGTTCTGGGACATCTTATTACTTTAAAATGTAGTGATTTTCACAGGTTTGTTGAATTTCTAGAGTTTGGTCATATTTTTAAGCAAATTTTCCTTGGTTGATGTAGAGAAATGGATCATAAGAGCTTTTGAGTTTCCTTTTGTAGCATTGTATATATATGGCAAATACCATTGTGCACATTTGAAACTACTAAAATTTGAAATAAGAAGAAATTAGTAGGCAGAAATCCTTTCATCATCTTGATAGAAATATAATTATATGTAAATTAAACAGTAGCCAATATGCACTTTTAATATAATAGTAATCACTATGACCATAGAGAATAATAGGAAAACGCAGAATAGGAAAATCTGACCCTGTAGTATATATTTTTAATTTTGTCAGAAATCATATTTCCTATCATCCATTTATATATGAAACAAGGGAGAATTTTTAACTTTTGCCTTTTCATTTTGCTTTTGCTAAGTAGCTTTTTAAAATATTTACAGATTTTTGGAAGCATAATGGACCTACAACTGCACATATTAAAAGTGCTCTATGATGATTGCTGATATATAGACACACGTGTACATCATCCCTCCAAATTTCTTCAAGCAGCTTTGTAACATCTCTCTCCTGTTAATCCCTGCTGCCTTTCTCCAACCTCAAACCAAAACAAATACTAATATGCTTTCTGTGGCAACAGATCAGTTTGAATTTTCTGGAAATTTACATATACAGAATCACAGAATATGCACTCTGTATTGTGTTCTTACTTTCACTCCGCATCATTATTTTGTGATTGCATGTATCCATTTTTGCTATTATGAATAAAACTATTGTGAACATGTATGTATAATTCCTTACATCACGTTTTTCACATTTCTTGGGTAAACACCTAGGATTAGACTGGATCAATCACAGATCGTATGGTAGGTGTGTGTTTAACTTTTTTTTTTAAAGATTTTATTTATTTGACAGACAGAAATCACAAGTAGGCAGAGAGGCAGGCAGAGAGAGAGGAGGAAGCAGGCTCCTTGCTGAGCAGAGAGCCCGATGCGGGGCTCGATCCCAGGACCCCAGGATCATGACCCGAGCCGAAGGCAGAGGCTCCAACGCACTGAGCCACCCAGGCGCCCCTGTTTAACTTTTTAAGAATCTGCCGAAATTTTTTTCAAAGGGATTGTGCTATTCACATTCTGACCATCAGTGTAGTAGACTTGCAGTGTTCCACAGCCTCGCAAACACTCGGTATCGTCAATATTTCCAATTTCAGAGTACCTTATAATAGGTACACAGTAGTGTCTTATTGTGATATTGCATTTCCCTAATGACTAATGAAAGCCATGTTTCCATATGCTTATTTGCCATCTCTATATCTTCTTTAATTGTGTCTGTTCAAATATTTTGCCTGTTTTTATTGGGTCGTTTAAATTCTTATTATTGAGTTTTGAGGATTCTTTGTGTATTCTCTACACAAGTTCTTTATCACATATGTGGTTAACAAATATTTTCTTACAATCTAAGGTTTTCATTCTCTTTACAGTGTCTTTCAATGATCAGAATTTGAATGAGGTCCAATTTATCTCTTTTTCTCATCAATAGAGTTTTTTTAAATCTTAGAAATGGTTTCAAAGTAGCAAATATTTCCTCTTATGTTTTCTTATTGAAGGATTATTGTTTTGGGTTTTTTGTTTAGGTCTATGATCCATTTTCAATTAGTTTTTATAGGGTGAGACGCGTAGATCAATAGTTATTTTTTGCATGTGAATATGCAATTGCTGCAGACTCAAATTTTGAAAAGACTATGCTTTCTCTTCTAATCATCCTTTGAATCTTTGTTAATAATCATTTTTCTATATATGCATATATGTGTGGTTTCATTTCTGGACTTTCAGTCACATTTCATTTATATATTTTTTCAACTTTTTTTAAAATTTCTTTGCAGCGTAACAGAATTCATAGCTTTACACCACACCCAGTGCTCCATGCAATGCGTGCCCTTCACAATACCCACCACCAGGCTCCCCCAACCTCCCACCCCCCGCCCCTTCAAAACCCTCAGGTTATTTTTCAGAGTCCATAGTCTCTCATGGTTCATCTCCCCCCCAATTTCCCTCAACTCCCTTCTCCTCTCCATCTCCCCATGTCCTCCGTGTTATTTGTTATGCTCCGCAAATAAGTGAAACCATATGATGATTGAC
>PISX010030054.1:0-19203 GCA_004024625.1 Mellivora capensis | reverse complement strand
TGCCTATGTTCTCCTCTAGGATTCTGATGGATTCCTGTCTCACATTGAGGTCCTTTATCCATTTCGAGTTTATCTTTGTGTATGGTGTAAGAGAATGGTCGAGTTTCATTCTTCTACATATAACTGTCCAATTTTCCCAGCACCATTTATTGAAGAGACTGTCTTTTTTCCACTGTATATTTTTTCCTGCTTTGTCGAAGATTATTTGACCATAGAGTTGAGGTATTCATTTTGAAATTTGTGAGGTGCTACTCAGATGTAAATGTTATACACACAGGTGAAAACAAAAAATATTTTAATTATAATTTTATCAGGTATAACTTACCAAGCCATAAAACTTTCAGAAGTTGATGTCTGGGATATCAGTTTTTTTTGTCACTTTTATTCAAATACTGATACCATACTGAAGACATTATAACAAAAAATGGAAGGTCATCCTTTATTTTTGAAAGATTGGTATAGGTGTAAAACTGATCTTAATTGTTTGACGACTTTACTTGGCAGTACTCCATAGTTCACTCAAGAATACATGGAGACATGGAAATCACAGGTCTTACTATTTTTAGTCACTAAAATTCCTTTAAGAATCTAATGAAAGCTGGGGCGCTTGGGTGGCTCAGTGGGTTAAAGCCTCTGCCTTCGGCTCAGGTCATGATCCCAGAGTCCTGGGATCAAGCCCCGCATCGGGCTCTCTGCTCAGCGGGGAGCCTGCTTCCCCTTCCCTCTCTGCCTACTTGTGATCTCTGTCTGTCAAATAAATAAATAAAAATCTTAAAAAAAAAAAAAAAGAATCTAGTGAAAGCTAAGGGTCCTCTTCCAGAAAAAAATATTCCTATCATCTGCAGACGGATTTCGCAAGGAATTTCAAAGGGGTTCATATCCATGGATCCTAGTAAAAACCACTTCTTCACCTTAGATTGACATATAGTAGACTTAGGAGACTTCAGTAGACTTTAGTGTAATGGTCTCCTCCCTTCCAGATTTCTGTTTTCCAGATTATCATAGTCTTTTCTTAAAGACTGTTACAGAACAATATATAGAAGTTTTCCTGCCCAGCGGCACCTCCACCCATTCTGTATTCCATCTAGCATCTGTCTCTTAAACAATCTTCGTTCCTGCATTCAGTCTACCCCCCCCCATTGAATTCCCCAAATTCTCCCCCAAAAAAAAAAGATTTTATTTATTTGAGTGAGAGAGAGTGCATACAAGCAGGAAGGGACAAAGGGAGAGGAGAAGCAGACTCCCCACTGAGCAGGGAGCCTGATACGGGGCTCCATCCCAGGACTCTGGGATTCTGACCCGAGGTGAAGGCAGGCGCTTAACCGACTGAGCCCCCCAGGTATCCCTTTTCCAGCATTCTTCATCGGTGCTCACTCCCAGGGGAGGCAGTAAGAGAGGGAAGGGCTCTGAACCAAGCCAACAAATACAAAAAGCAGAGGCTCTGGGCAGAAATGGAAACTGCAAGTAGGTAGCAGCAAGACTGGAATAGTCTGAAAAACCAAACTGTTGAGATGTTTACCAATTTACAGTTCTACCAATCCTAAACATATATGAAATTATTTTTTTAAAGATTTATTTATTTATATATTTATTTAATTTAGAGAGAGGGAGAGCACAAGAGCAGGAGAGGCAGAAGGAGTGGGAGAGAGAATCTCAAGCAGACTCGGTGCTGAGTGTGGATCTGGACACAGGGCCCGATCCCAGGACCCTGAGATCATGACCTGAGCTGAAACCAAAAGTCAGACACTTAGGGGACTGCACTACCCAGGCACCCCAAATATTTGAAATTCTTTGTACAGGGTTCATTTGCAGATAGCTTTTTATTGAAATTCTCTAAAATTTGATCATCCTCCACCTCTAATAATACAATATGAAAGTGATTTTTAAACCGTAAAGGATTAAAACAGTCTAGAGAATATCATGTTGGATTATGACATGATTGGATGTGATGTGAAGAAAAGTTGCACAGCATCACATCCACTGCATGAAATGTCAGCCAGATGGAAAAACAGACCAAAGGTTTTTTCCCTCATATAGTCCATCTAACAACTGTGTATTTTTCCAACTTTGTAGAATTTTAATTCTCAGATTTTCTGCTTTTGCAGTACATCCTTAGCCTATTCGAGTCTTAATTTGATGTCACTTCACAAATGGCTCTCGGTACTCTGTCTTCAGATACAACCAGCTTACATAAGTCAGCATATGTTCGCAACAACCACAACAAAATCCAGGGCAAATATTTAAAAATGCAGACATATTCATAGAATACCAGAAGAGCATGCTCTTATTTTGTAACTTTAGCAACAATCGCTCTAGATCTCTAAAAGTATTACTGTTAGAAAATGAGAGTAAGGACGTATAGGTTCTTCATGAGCCAGGTATAGTCACTGTTTTGGAATTTTGAGTTTTATTATCAAATGTTGGCTTAAGTTTTTATATTCTAATGCCAACATGATCCGTGACAATCTTTTCTTTGAGGTAGCTTTAGTTTTTTTATTATTTTAATTTGAGTACTGTTGACACAGTGTTAGATTAGGCTCAGGTGTACAACTTAGTGATTTGACAAGTTTATACATTATGCTATGCTCACCACAAGTGTAGCTGCCATCTGTCCCATTACATCGCTATTACAATATCATTGACTGTATTCCTTATGCTGTGCTTTTTATTCCCATAACTGACTCATTCTATAACTGGAACCCTGTAGCTCTCTCTCCCCTTCACCCATTTTGCCCAACCCCCCACTCCCTCCCCTCAGTTTTTATATCCCTCCCCTCTGTTCTGATTCTGCTTATTGTTTGTTTATTCATTTTTTTTTAGATTCCATTTATGAGTAGATTCATTTGGTATTTGGCTCTCTCAGTCTGACTTATTTACTTATTTCACTTATCATAATACCTTCTAGGTCCACCCGTGTCATCTCAAATGGCACAGTCTCATCCTTTTTTATGGATGACAATCTATTTTTAAAATAAAATCTAGGAGAAGGTAGCAAACTATTTAATAATGAATGTGAGGTATTGAATTAGAGTATTATTTTGTGCTTTTAAAAGTATTATTGATATTGCAAGGTGAATTTTTGCAATAATATTATGATGCTGGTAAGCAACATTGATTTTAAGATTTCCACATTTTATAAGCGGAAAACAAAAGGCCCAAATATTTAAGGTGTGGGAATTCTGCTGAAGCAGCATTAACAGTGAATTAGATTCCCATTAGGTGGTGTTCAGTGAGAGGGGATGTGCATATGCAGGGTTTGAAGAAATTTACAAGAAAGAGAAACATTTTTCATTCAGAATGCCAACAGGCTTCATTTGGTATCAGAAGCCTGGCTTTCAGTGTTCACTGTGTGAGCTATCATCACCACTCAGGATTCTCACTTTCTTAAAATGCAGTAATATACTTTTGATAGACAATTCAGAGAAATTAATAGCAAATGATAGAGAAATTGCTCTTTTCTAGAGGGAGAAAATACATTTGATGCAGAGAAACAATGAGGACATGGCTATCAAATTTAAGGCTACTATGTACGTATTTTCAGTGTATTTTTTATTAAGCTTTCATCTACTTGTGTCAAATTAGAGTCCCTCGTCTTAGCAGATTAAAACCTTTTATGGGGGCGCCTGAGTGGCTCAGTGGGTTAAGCCCCTGCCTTCGGCTCGGGTCGTGATCTCAGGGTCCTGGGATCGAGTCCCGCATCGGGCTCTCTGCTCAGCAGAGAGCCTGCTTCCCCCCTCTCTCTCTGCCTGCCTCTCTGCCTGCTTGTGATCTCTTTCTGTCAAATAAAGAAATAAAATCTTTAAAAAAAAAACAAAAAAACCTTTTATGATCCTTTTGATATGGAACTATTATTTTTCACTTTTCTTTTTTTTTTTTAAAGATTTTATTTATTTATTTGACAGACAGAGATTACAAGTAGGCAAGAGAGGCAGGCAGGGAGAGAGAGGAGGAAGCAGGCTCTCCGAGGAGCAGAGAGCCCGATGTGGGGCTCGATCCCAGGACCCTGGGATCATGACCTGAGCCGAAAGCAGAGGCTTTAACCCACTGAGCCACCCAAGCGCCCCTCACTTTTCTTTATCTTACAGACCCACTGATAAGTTCTTCAGTTTCTTCAGGCCACGTGCCCTCTTTTAAATTTTAGAACCATTGCATTTTAGAGAAACGGCATTCTAAAGAAAGAAGTTAGAGTGTAATACTGTAGTTTATCGACATAAAGAAATATAATAAAAAGCAAAATGATTTTGATAGGCTTTGAAGAGAAAGATCTTTGTGGGCATTTAAAACCCCAGGGAATTACAAGGCCATGTTGAAGAGCACATTAGTTAAATCGAAGGAGTCAAAGCAAGATACCTTTCATTGCTGACATGCCATCTACTGAAAAGTAGAAGTTGGTCCGAAGCAGCTAACAGTGAGCCCCAGGTACTAACTTGCCTGAAGCACTGAAATAGGGAGGGGTGGAAGAAAGTTGTGGAAGAAACCCTCAGGGATTCCTCCTTTTTCCCTTGTGATCTCTTTAATCCTTGAATTGTCAAACCACATGGAAAATAATAGAGCAGCTCAGTTCTGAGACTTAAGTGATATTATCTTTTTAAAAGAAAATATTAGGTCTTTACACATCTCTGGACAGGAACAGGGCATGCATTTGGTGTAGAAAAGAGTAACCTGGAACAAGAGATGCATGTTGTTTTTTCGGTTTTAATGTATTATTATCTATGACTAAGCAGGCTGCACCCAGTAAGAAAAAAAATTACAACCCATATTTTATTATTTTATTATCCTATTATTTTTTATTTATTTTATTATTAATATTTTTTTTTCCTTTTTGAAAACAGATGATTCAACGAGAAGCAGATGTAAAAAGTAAGGTAACCGCAGTGGCGCTTACAGACTCTGTTCACAATGTCTGGCATCAAGAAGCGGGCAAAACGATTCGAGAATGGATGAGAGAGGTGAGATGAGATTTCTTTCAGTGACCAGATGAATGTGTGTGAGCCTTTATATCTTGCACCACCACCAATTTATATCATCTCCCGCCCCCAGACTCCCTTTCTAGAGGCGCAGCATTTAGCGAGAAGAGAAAAAAGTAGACATGGTTGAAATACTAATAGAAAACCGTTCTGAAGAACAAACATGTTTCGGAAAGCGCTTCTCCCTCTTTGGGCACTCTGTAGAATGTTATCTATGCATGCAGTATACGGTAGCAACTTCGTTGGAAGAAGGTCATGATCTGTTAGGAGATATTATTCCCTGAGTTTTAATTTTTCCACCAGCCATTTAGCATTGGTGCTGCCCACTGACAAGAAAGAAGCATGAGGTACCATTGGTTCTCATCCTTTCCTTGAAAGGTAATCAGTATGTGCCACTCTTAAATGGGTTGGCTCACTACTGCCAGTAGCAGAAGAAGTGAAAAATGAAACAGTGTTTCGTCAGACAGAACCTGGGTCTCCAAGAAACCCAAGGGCTGGTCATAGTCCAGCCTCAGGCTAAGCTTCTTTTCACGTTCCAAGGGCTGGTGAACCTGAAAACTATCATGACTTATTGAACATGCTCCCATTTTTTTTTTTAACTTTCAACCCATTATTGCTTTTACTTTGGTTGTAGATGTACAGCTGAAACTTCTTTTTTATTTCTATTTACCTTTCCGATATTATAAGTAATTGACATCATCCACACCGTGCTTTATCAGTTGTTTGGTCAGATCATATATTTCTATAAATGAGAACTAGTTGACCTTCCGGATTTTCTCCCACTCTGTCTTGATAGAATACCCAGATATTTATCCAGCTGCCCTCTCACCATAGGTATGGTGGGTAACTTCTAACCAGCCCTTACAGTGCACTGTAAGGACCAAAGAGTTAATGTTTGGAAAGAGTTTTGAATAAATAGAAGGACTAAGCTGTATAATCCCATAATAGAATAATCATAATATTACCAGTCTGTTTTCACTGTCGTTATTATCCATTAGAAAAGGTACATTCATCATGCAAAAGTCTAGGATGTATTTACTCCAGTCCTCATAATGTTATAAATACATAATAAAGGTGGGCTTTTAATCTGTTCTACATCCTGGTGTTTTCTGACCACGTTGCTTTGCATAGTTTTCCTTTCACAGTTTATCTACATCCTCAATGGTCTTTTTCAAGGGCCTTATTTTTTTTTTTCCAAGAGAAATTTTGCATATTTCCTCCCTCTACATTTTTCGTGGTATTTTTCTGTCCAGGTGGATAGGTAAACAGCTCCCAGCATTATGTAAAGTAGTAAGGTTGAATAAATGTACCTTTTCCCCACATATAACCAATATGGAATTTAGTATTTGCCCAAACTAGAAATACCCCGGTTCATCATGTTTGAATTGGGAATTCTTCATGTCTCATTCCAGGTGGCAAATATAGCAAAATTTATTTAGGTTTATTTCTTTTATAAAAATTTGTATGCAAATTCCAGTTAGTTAACATACAGTGTTATATTAGTTTCAGGTGTACCATAGAGTGATTCAGTGTTTCCATACATCATCTGCTGCTCATCATGACAAGTGCCCTCCTTAGTCCCCATCACCTGTTTACCCTATTCCCCCCACCCGCCTCCCTCTGGTAACCATCAGTTTGTTCTCTGTAGTAGATTTGCTTTTTTACCCTTTGTAACTAAGACTAGACTAATGCCACCTTCAAAAATCAGAATATATTAATTTGTGCATTTTTCCCATTAACAATAATTGAATTCCTCTTAATTCAATGAAGGCTCTCATTAATTTCTTTGCAAGTATAGCTTTTATAAATCTTTTTAATATTATATATAAACGACCTACTTCTTGAATACTTCCTTTATTCCCTCAGTTATGCCTGAGGCATGAAATAGCATGAAGAGTTTTTTATTATGACATACCAAAATTCAGACCCCCAACTCAATCACTTACCTAACTCTGTAATCTTGGGTACATTGTTTAATCTCTTTGAGATTCAGTTTTTTCATATATGAAATCTAATTCTTACCTTGCAGATATGGTTGGGAAATAACATATGAAAAGAAACAGCATGGGGGTATCTGGGTGGCTCAGTCATTAAGCGTCTGGCTTCAGCTCAGGTCATGATCCTAGGGTCCTGGGATTGAGCCCCGCATCAGGCTCCCTGCTCAGCGAGAAGCCTGCTTCTCCCTCTCCCACTCCCTCTGCTTGTGTTCCCTCTCTCACTGTCTCTCTCTCTATCAAATAAATAAATAAAATCTTCACAAAAGAAGAGGAAACAGCATGGACCTGGGCATTGTAAGGAAATTCAATAAATCATAGCTCTCATTGTTGTTACCTTCTTGCCCCCCAAGTAACATAAAATATATTGATTGTATTCTTTTGTCTTATGGATGATTTCCATATTTCCATTTTCAAAATATCTTACCAAAGGGTAGTAATTCAGACCAAGAGTAGGAAGAACTGGGTTTTGGTAATGATTCTAGCTTACTCATTCACTGGGTAAAGGAGTAACTGACAGCTAACATATCCCAGGTACTCTACACTAAGGCTTATTGTCTTGGGAAAGCCACTCCATCATTCTGAGCCTTTTTCTTAATTGTGAGTTACAGATAATAATTCCTATTCCATCTACTTTGTGAACTATTATGAGAATCAAAGGTGACAACCAAGAAGAAAAATCCTTGAAAAGCAAATGGCGCTTCATAAAAAATAAAATGCATTGTTATAAAAAACACTGTGGTATCCCAGAGATAAAAATTAGTAGATCATCACTGATAGAGCTTTGAAATTATCCCCACTCAGCCTCTCTAAAACAAGAACAGAAAGGGAGACTATGGGTGCCCATGCCAGATATCCTTGTAGGAACTCCCCAAAATGTGTGACCCCCTCATAGAGAATTTAGTGTGTTTGGCAAGAGTAAAATCTAGTGTTTGTTTCCAGCACTTAGGATAAAACTCTGTCCCCTTTTCTTTCCCCATTTTTAGTCTTTTTCCACTCTGCAAGACCCCTTGAAATAAAGAAGAACAAACAGTCCTGGGTTCAGTAAATAGAAAGAGCTGTTGTCTTGAGCAGGAGTGTTGGGAGGGGGCTATGGAAGGGTAACTTGTGTCCCTCAGCATCCCACTTCCTACCACTGCCTACTCCAGCTTTCATTGGAATCAGCTCAAAATCTGAGATATTTTGCAAATATGTCAAGAAAAACAGTTTAGCTAAACTGTAATGTTGTCCATAAAAATCGTAGTCTGGCTGCAGATGAAGCCTCAGTGTTTTGGGCCTCTTAATGATAAGCTCCAATATTTGACCAAACACCACTTTAAACTTGGAAGTCAGACGGGGTTCAAATTGCCCGGTCATTCTTATTATACTGCAAATTTGTAAAACTCCTTTTTGTTCTGTAAGCATATTTAAGTTAATGTGATCAAGGTATCGATGTTAACTATTCATCCACTATAACAAGCTGATATACTTTTTTAAAATGTCAGCAATTAGTAAACAGAAGGTTAAGTACTATATTCTTACATTACTTATATAGTATTAAAAGAACAATCTCTTAAAAAAAAAAAAGAAAGGAAGGAAGGAAGAAAGAAAGAAAGTCAGTCAGAGAGGGCTACTTTTGGCAATTACTCTGGGTGAAAATTACTCCCAAGCAAAAGACCAAGCATACATACTTCACCATGACTTAGGAGGAAAGGTACAAAATAGCCTAAGGCAGATCCTAAAAGACCCTTCCTTCTCCAGCTCCAGGACTGTAAAGTGGGTAAGGGTGGACATGAAGGACATTATGCTAGGTGAAATAAAAAACCAGACACAGAATGAAAAATACCACATGATCATATGATTACATATGGAATCTAAAAAGGTTGAATATGTAGAAAGAGAATAGAATAGTGGTTACCAGTGGGGTAAATAGGTAGATGTTGGTCAAAGCGTACAAAATTGCATTTATGAAGGATGCTTAAGTGTAGATGTATGGCATGATGACTATATTCAGTACTGAATTGAATATTGTAATTTGGCGGAGAGAATAGATTGAAGGTTCTATCACAACACACACAGGTGCGCGTGCACACACACACACACACACAGTGACTATGTGAGGAAATAATTGGCTCGACAGCATTAATCATTTCATGATGTATATGTGTATCAAATCATCATGTTGTACACCTTAAGTACATAGTTTAAAAAAAAAAAAGGCGGAGTGGGTAAATGTCATTTCCTGACATATCCCTGGCCTCTGAAAGTCTCCAGCCAAGCCAGATTGATGGCTCTGCCTAACTGTCGTGAACCCTTACCCAGCATCATGAGTCCAGAGTGGCAGTCCCCGAGATACAACCCAGTAAATCGTAGTTGTTCTTGTCTGAGGACACGATGCCTTCCATTTTGAAGCTCTATTCTCTAAGGCATTGGTGGATCTCAGACAAATGAAATAAAAATGAGTAAGAACCTAAATTCAACCAGGACAGCAAATATATCTCAAAGTACCTTGTATAGGATACCTACTATGTATTTTTCTCTCTAAACATAGCACACTAAGTTCTAATCTTCTTATTAAAAATTTTAATCCATTTCATATCTCCACTGAAACATTATCCACCCTTGGTTCAAAGGTCAAAGAGGGCCACTCAGCACTATGGCCTACAGGCACTTCTAGTCTATGTTAATAGTTCCCAACATTTTGGATTTCGCAAAGAAGACAATTTACAACCACAAAAAAACTTTAAGTTTGTAATTTCAGAATTAAAAGAACTTTAATTGAGAACACATAATTCTAAGAAACACTATGTAGCACATATTTTCCCCCTCATACCCAGAGAAACTTTAATTCCATTATCCATCCCAAATTCTTGGCTCTGGCCAGGGGCTTCTTTCTCTCTGCTTGTGGCTGGGATGAGACGGGGCTACATCTGAGGCTCAGATCCACTCTCTTGATATCGAGGACTGCATTCCTTGCTGTCTGCTCAGGGCATCTGAGAATAAGATCTCCAGGGGTTTGGGACACACTCCAGCATGGTTTGACTTTAGGTAGGGCTTTCCTTATCAGCTGCCTCTGTTGCCTTCCTGGACCCTATGCTAGTGTTCATCTAGGGTGGGGGCAGATGGAGTCACTGAGAAGAGGGGTAGAATAAACATTAGAAAAACAGAAAGAGATGTGGTTTTTAAACTAGAGAAATGCATCAGAATAGGAAGTTGGATCTGATACGGTGGAATTTCAGACAGATTAAATTCATGGGTAAGGGCTGTACGTCTTTCTCATATTTCTTTCTTTACATGTATTTCTCAGCACATTTATGTTATTTTATTTTGCTATATTCTGTCATGTGGCAAACATTTTTATCTTGGTCTGCCCTTTTCTCTATATATTTTTCCCAGGGGGATGAAAATGTTACATATACATGTACACACATGTACATGACACTCATCAAACTTATGATATCGAGCCTTTACAATCCTGCACAGGCGCTTTTTCATTCCAGAGAACTTTTGGCCATATTCACCTTAAAGGGTGTTTATTTCTATCCTATTTTTATGGGAAATCAAAGCCTAAACATCTGCCTAGATAAAAAATGAAATTTCAGAATCATAAATGTTAACCTATCTTTTGCTTTAAATGCTTGAGTTAAAGGTGACCTGGATAAAATCCATTTTATTCAGCTTTTTAAAGTCAGTGATAATGAGCTAGAAAATGATTAATCACCAACATATTGTAATGTACCATCATTTTTATTAATACTAGAAATATCCTATAAGACGTAGTTTTACATATGTGAGATGTAAGTGAGCAGTATTAAGACTGACATATCACCTGGGTAAGAGCCGACTTTCATCAGATTTGGAGGTACTACTAGGGTGAATAATAATTAAAATATATACCTAATCGCTGCCTGTCTGTCGGTAGTGCTAATTGCTGTCATTGAAAAGACTGAATTGTTTAAGAGAAAGAGAGAAAAAGAGAAAGTCATTCTTCATTGAAGCTATCTCCCTGTATCATTGGGAGCCTATTTTTAGTACCTATAGAAGTCATGATTTTTGAATTTATTAGGGTCTGTGATGAATGATAAAACAAATCATCCATTTACATATCTTGACACTGCTTTGGAGAATACTTATTTCTTACAAGCAAGTGTCACATTGTATATAAAAGCTGGCTAATTGTGTGCTAATCTTCTGCATTATCTAGAACTCTGTGATGTGGTATTCTATCAATAGTAATATTAATTTTGCTTACTTCAGATGTATGAAATATCTCTCTAAAACCCTATTTCTTTTATAATTTCTGCTCTCTCACATTGTATAATTTTTGCATTCAACTGCTAATTAAGATTAGGAGTGCAAGTTATAGAAACATATTCAGTTTAAACCATCAAGCTTTTGTAATACATAAAAATACTAATATTTTGTCCATTTTAAATGTAAAAAGAAAGAAAACATTTAAGAATATTACTAGATGTTGTGTTTGTTTTCATGGTTTTTTTTTTTTCCACACAGTTCAATAGTTTCATTGATCTACTGTTTCTTACAAAAATCTGCCATGCTTTGTGAACTTCACTTTCTAATCTCATACAGCAACCCTTCCTTTATGTTATTCCTGCTCTCCCTGGTCCCAGAACAGTAGGGTTGCCTTGACAAATCTATTCAAAAGCCATTCCTCGGCCTTTATTGGTGGGGACTGGGGCCTTTGAAATTCTCTCCTCACTGCAACACAGCTGACATCTTCTTCCAGACAGAATGAATTAAGGAAATACAATAAGACACTTGATCTACCAGTCAAGGATCTTTCCACAGTGAGGACGGATTCCATGGTGCACAACCAGGGCAGCAAGCATCTAAAAATACACAATACATGCTTGTTTACCAGAATAGCAATCAGCGATTTTTCCAACATGATTGATAGGATGATTTCTTTTAAAATAAATTCTGTCTAGAAATGCAGTGTGTGTGTGTGTGTGTGTGTGTGTGTGTTAGAAATTTTTAAAAATCCATTTGAGGTTAATCACATTTTTTAAGCCAGCCTTTAAATACAGACTTAAAATGTATGGAAAGGATCTACATTATTTTTATTTCTTTGAGTGGTAAGTCATCATTATCCTAAAGATTGATTTTAATATTGAAGGCTTTGTGTCCTCAAACACACAGCTACAATTCACTAGGTTATGGTTCTTTTGAACTACTTGATATAGCCTTCATTGAACAAGGTTGAAGTAAAAAAGGAAAGAAAGCATATTTAAGAAGTAACTGCAAAATTTATTTCTTCTAGTATTACTGAGACAAAGACTATAGTTTAAAAATAAAAAAATATTCTTTCACATGATCAAATTAATATTTATTTCCATCTTAAAGTTAAAAATTGATGTCCTTTTCTGTTTCCCTTAATTATAATCTTAGCCTTTTCCTATGAACATATTATATCACAGTTCATAGGAGGTTACGTGTCTTCCTAATATCAGCACAGATAATTTGCTGAATTGTCAAATAAACTTTTTTCCACAGCCACAGTGGTCATGAATAATACTAACTGTTTATGTAAGAAAATTTTTTACAGTGCGTGAAAAATAAATTGGATATACTTCTAGTGGTCGATTATATAGGACAAATTAATCTCTACAGTCTAAAAAGTTTATCTTGGTTTAAAAATATTTCAACAGAAAATTGTCTCTCTTGCATTGCAGAATTGTTGTAATTGGGTATCTAGCTCAGAGCCACTAGACACATCAGTGGAATCCATGCTGCCCGATTGTCCCCGAGTCTCAGCAGGTATGTGTTTGATGAGAGATGTATGGGGTTTTTTTAGGGTGAAAAAATATGGTAATGAAATGTGGAATTCTATTTTGTGAATTAAGCATGTTGTTCTGCCTTGAATCTTTGAATGAATTATTGGTAACATACGGCATGGGTCTGATCTGCTACCAGAGATTTGTTGAGTGACTGAAAATAGTAACTAATACATTCAGTGAAGATGAATAGGTGAAGCAATTTGAGAGTAATGTAGACAGGTGCTGCTAAAGCTTTGGGAGACAAAATGTACATAAATAAAAAGTTGATTAAGACAAGGACTAGGTAAAAAAAAAAAAAAGACAAGACTAGGTAGCTAAGCAGGATCTCTGAAAATTTGTCTCACATTGAATACGAACTCAAGATTACAACAGGCAGTCAAGGCTATGAGTTCAGAGAGGTGAGATTGGTGTGGCCTAGAGTCTTTTAAAAATTTTTTCACGCAGAAAATTTTGGCTGGACCTTGTGCATTCGGTAGGATGTGGATTCTAGAAAGATGTGCAGGATTGACATTTTAGGCAAAAGAAACAGAGCAATGTAAGGAATAAGGGCTGGAATGGATCTAAAAGTGTTCACAGGAAACAAAGGCAAGATGGGCCTGCCTCTTGAAAGAGGGGCTGTGGGGTGGACCTCAGGAAGCAAGTGAGCTTAGGAAGACAGTTGAAGGGTGGAATGGCTTTCCAGCCTACAGAGTTTATACTTCAGTCTCTGATCTCTAGAGTGACATTTTTGGCTGCTTTCTGGTTTTGGCTTTCACAATTCCCAGCCAGTTTGGATGGGAAACACAGAATGAGCAGTGGTATCTGGTTATGGCTGCAGAACAGAAATGAGCTTGCTTTGCCCAGAGATGTCAGAGAATGAGCAGAAGTTTTGAGCATGAACTACTCCATACAAAAATCATAGGAGGGGGGGTGCCTGGGTGGCTCAGTGGATTAAGTCTCTGCCTTCGGCTTAGGTCATGATCTCAGGGTCCTGGGATCAAGCCCCACATTGGGCTCTCTGCTCAGCAGAGAGCCTGCTTCCCCCGCTCTCTCTGCCTGCCTCTCTCTCTACTTGTGATCTCTCTCTTTGTCAAATAAACAAATAAAACCTTTGGGGAAAAAAAAGAAAATCATAGGAGGTAGTTGATCACTAAGCCTTTAGAGTTGCAGACATGTCTACATATTTGAAGGAAATGATTTGGAGAATAGTTCAAATATTAGGTAAAGAACAATTACTGTAACTATGTTTCATTATCACTAATACCTAAACTTGAACTCAGCTTCACTATCATTATAGCTAAACTTTTCAGATCTTTTGGTTAAGAAACATATATGCTACTCTAAAAATATATTTAAATATATAAATATATATACACATGTGTGTATGTATGAGTATATATTATATATGTTATATATTATAGTATATATAATACATAACATATACATACATAATATATGTGTATTAAATGATTATTTTTATTAGCAGTAGTTATGCTCTATAAAATCACTGAGAATGCTGAATTAGTGAGTACAGGGTTAGGTTCCTATAAGCTTCTGATCACAACGTTTTCATCAACCAACCAATATATAACCTTGCTTTATGGATTGAATGTCTCTATTTAAAGACACCTTATTTAATAGACATTGTTGATTCACTTACATTGAACTCACAGCCAACAGCACTAACTCATGCCTGAGTGAAGCTTGTCTAATACATTTATTTTCTCCGTAAGACACATCACAATCTTCTTAGAAACACTAGTGCTTTGTGCTTTGTACACTAGACAAAACTTCAGCACTCTATTTGGGGCCCACTTCAAATAGTGATATCACAAAAAAAAATGTGAAAAATGTGGCACTAAATAGTCTGCAAAAAGGACATTTGTTTGCAATGTGAGAACTAAAACAAGAAGGTAAAGCTTGGCCTTATTTGTCCTTAGGAATGCATGCTAGGCAACTCCGACTTTTCACCACTCTGCACGTGAATATCTGTAAATGACCACAAAAAGCACCCTGAGTATTGATTTTAGGGTTTACAAATAAATTTTAGTCACTAGGTGAATTCACAGATATGGACTCTCTAAGTAAGAGGATCGGCTATATATAGTAAAGGATTTGTTAAAAGGATTTGACCTGGGATTTGACTGGAGCTGGTAAAGCAGGCTCTGTAAGAATGTCGACTTTGCCTCCTGTGCTGGAGCTTGGAACTACCGAGCAGATGTTTGTTAGGGGGAGATGGATGAATGAATTAGACCCCATGACCATGAACTAGAGCCCATGAGGATGGACTTAAACTCATGTCCATTCTTTTTGCCTCTGTCCTGGTGGCTGTCCTTGGTTGTCCTATAGAAGCCGGTGTCCTTTGTCACGGAGCTGACCACATACACACCTAGCCCAGGAGTCAGCAATGCTGAAGGGGAGTTCAGGGGAAGGCAGGACAGGTGCAGTCCTGGCTACTGCCTCGTGTCCCCAGGTGAGCTAGCAGATGAACAACAACACAAATGAGCTAAAAATAGCTACTGCTTTAATTTAGCCCTCCAAGTGTCCCACAGAAATTCCCTTTATGTAACATCCTAATCAGAAACACATGGTTTGAATAAGAATTCTGGGAAATATAGTTCAACCTAGCCAACCTGACACCTTACAGAGCCTCTACAGTTCCCCCCTTGTCAACCTGGCAGTTACATACATCTCCTTAAACCAGACTCAGTCTACAAAGATATTTATGAAGTCAGGCAGTGAAGTCAGTGATACAACTATCCCATGTACAGATGAAAACACACTAACCCTTTCCTAAGAAAAGGATACAAAGTGGGCCTCGGTGGCTCAGTCAGTTAAGCATCTGCCTTCAACTCAGCTCATGATCCCAGAGCTTGGGGTCAAGTCCTGCTTCGGGCTCTCCGCTCCAGGGTGAGGCTGCTTCTCCCTCTGCCTCCTTCCCTCTCTCTGTCTCTCATACATAAATAAGGAAAATCTGGAAAAAAATTTTTAAAAGTTACAAAACCCCTTTATTATTCTTGGCTGATGTCCATTCTTCTCACCTTTTGTATCCTGTAATTTAAATACTGAGAGATAAGTCTAGTTACTGTTGATACATCTTACATGAGCTGATAAAGAAATAAAAGAGGAGAGGAAAACTAAAATAATTTAATACATATATTCAAATCAAAATAAGAAAGAAATACCCATAGCTATTACATTGCTCATTTTTATAAGTGGTCATGTGGTTATAATTGGTATTTATAACTACCCTAATTCTATATTCCCTTTGTTCTTAACAAGTACCTCAACTGATCATAGTTCTTGCCTGGTGGGCTGACCCATACCTTCATTCCTGAAGCAGCTGGAGGAATGAAGCTATCCTCCCTGAGTTAGATGGTTGTAGTTTTCTATTGACATTAATCACAGGAAGTACTAACAGGTGTCCTTGATGACTTCCTGCATTGCAGACACACTCCTCTTTATCCTCATTGTCTAGTAGCAACTCAATTATCCCTTAGTTATCAATATCAGTCACTCCCCCAATATAGTAACACTCTTCCACTCCTTGTTAATTCAGTGGTATAAGGAGCCCAAAGTGGCAAGATGACAGCCTGAGCTTTTAATTCAATAGAATCGTTGTTGTGTCACTTAATAGAAGCATTCCTCCCTATGGAATGAAGACCTTTAGATCAACAGAGCCTAAAATCATAGGAATGGGAGGAAACAGTTTTGCTAGTAGGTCACTGAGGGTAGGAAGAAGAGAAGAAGCCAGTCCCATTTCCATCCCTTCATTCCCAGACCTGGGAGAAATATCACATGTATTAAACGCTGGTGTACAGTACATACCAGACCCTAGAGTACATTGTCTCAGCCCCATAGGGTGTTGTCACCTAAGACAGCACCATAACTGAGTTTTCAGAAAGTTACTTGACCGCTTTATGAAGGTGGTCCTACTTAAGTAAGGATAAGGGGGAACATATAGGACCAGTGAATGTTGGCAGACTTCGGGCTCTTTTTACCCTCTCACTTGCTCTCTCTGATGGAAGCCATCTCTGTGTGAGGTACTCTGAGCAGAGGCCAGGGACAAGGAACTGGTGTCTCTGGCCAAGAGTCAGTGAGTACCTGAGGCCTGTCTACAGCCCTGTACATGACCTTGGAAGAAGATCCTCTCCCCCCGATCCACCTTGAGATAAGTGAAGCCCCAGCCAACACCTTGATGATGGTGATACCCTAAGCCAGTCACTCAGTTAAGCCACACTCAGATTCCTAACCCAGAGGACCTATGAGTGCTAAATGTGTATATTTTTAAGCTGCCCAGCTTGCCAGTTATTTATTCCACAGCAGTAAATCATTAATACAGCAAGTTTAAACGTGAACTCTGGTAGTCACTGAAGCCTAAGTAGAAACAACCTTAACTTTTTTGAGGCTAAAGTCTTATAAGGTTCATCTTTGCCCTGATACCTGAGGATTTTAAAGCAACTTTCTAAAAAGGCACTAAAAAGTTCATCGAAGACAATTCATTTCTAGTTTGCTTCCCTGATTGCCTCATTAGACTTGCTATACATTGTATCAGAGACAAGATACTAAGTCTCTTCTTTATCACATTTTGCTCACTGTATCATTTGATCACTAAGTTTTCTCACTCTGCAGCTTTTCACTGACCAATTTTCTTAGGACAGAATTTGTTATTCCCTGCACCCTTCTATTTCCTATGTGTTTTTATTCCAACAAATTTGACTTAAATCAGAAGGAGATTTTCACATACACTCTCCATCATATATGCATTTATTTCTCATATATGTATTGGTCACTTATATTATGTCCCAGGTACTATTCTGGAAGTTGGGGACATAGCAGTGAAGAGTAGCTTATCATGACTTTTAAAAAAAAAAAAAAAGGAAAAAGAAAAAAAAACAAACTGTTTCTTGGACCTCTACCTACCACTAGTATGTTCTTCCCTTTGAACCTGTCATCATTAGGTTGCATCAAATGAGAAAAGAGTTGGGGACAGCACCCCTAGCATTTTCCATACCTACTTATAAAAACTCAACAGTTTTTCAATCAAAATCAATGATCTCTCACAAAGAGTTCTTTTAAAATGTTGAATAAGGGGGCGGGGGAGTGGGAGGTTGGGGGAGCCAGGTGGTGGGTATTATGGAGGGCACGCATTGCATGGAGCACTGGGTGTGGTGCAAAAACTATGAATTCTGTTAGGCTGAAAAGAAATTTTTAAAAATGTTGAATAAGGGGTATGGCATGATCAAAATGGGATTTTGAAGATTAGTTTAATAAATGGATAAAAGAGAGTAGCAAGAAACTGGAGACAGCAGACTCAGCAGGCTGTGATGATGAAGCAAGTATATGCAGTGGATGGTTTGAGCTGGACTCCTGGCAGTAGGAATGAAGAGGAAAGGGGAGTGAAGAGAAATAGGGCTCAGGAAGAATTTGCACCGCCTGACAGCCAGTAGATTGGACATGGAAGCCAAGGCAAAGGGAGAAAACAACAGACTGGAGTGAAAAGTAACTGGGGTTATGAAAACATTACCAGAAATACTAGGGAGTGTAGAGAGGAAAATCAGTTAAGGGCAAGAGAGGAAGAAACTGTTCTATGACCTATCTAATTGAGGTGACGGCCGTGGAAGTGATGGCAGGAAGTTCAAATGGAAATAACCAAAGTGTGGTGAAGTGCCTTTGAATCACCTATAATTCTCTGAGCAGAAGTTAATAATAGATACCCAGACTCTATGTTCAATTTAGTGAAGATTTTTTTTTCCCAGTTTCCTAATTTACTAAGTTTTTCTTAAGTTATAATATGCTCTTACTGTTTGACTAAAGTCTCATGGTCGTAACAGTGAAATTGCCTGTAAAAATACATACTCATTTAATACTGTATTTTCCCTTCATTATAAATATGTTTTACTTTATTAAAAAAATCTGCTGTTCCTAATAGCTTTACTTTATCAATGTTATTTATCTATAAATATATATATATATTTATTTATTTTAAAAGCAGGTACAGTAAAACTTTTAAATTATATTTAAAATACCACTGATAATTATTATCAGGGCAGTCATGTCATTTTTATTTTTAAAAGCAGATGTAATACTGGACAACTCCACACTTAGGAATTGGCAGTGTTGTACCCTATACCTAAAATAAGGTCTGACTTTTTAGTCATCTTAACATACAGTGAATGATGGGTATTTGAGGGACCTTGAATCCGTGTCAAGTGACTATTTGCCCTGCATCAGTCTATTGATGGTGTTTTCTACCAGTAAAATCAGCCCATTAAAAACATTGTTATTCATGGGACGCCTGGGTGGCTCAGTTGGTTGGACGACTGCCTTCGGCTCAGGTCATGATCCCGGAGACCCGGGATCGAGTCCCGCATCGGGCTCCCAGCTCCACGGGGAGTCTGCTTCTCCCTCTGACCTTCTCCTCGCTCATGCTCTCTCACTGCCTCTCTCTCAAATAAAGAAATAAAATCTTTAAAAAAAAAAAAA
>PISX010030053.1:0-19216 GCA_004024625.1 Mellivora capensis | reverse complement strand
TTTTTTTTCTGCTTTAATTTGTTAATGTCATGACTCACATTGATTTTTAAGGGTTAAACAACTATGTATAGCCAAGTATAAATTCTCCTTGATAACCATATATTTGTTTTATTAGTATTTTGTGTAGAATTTTTGCTCCTATATTAATAAGAAGACTGGTTAGTGATTTTATCATATTAGTCTTTCATGTTTCTGCTTCAAGGTTAAATCAGCCTCAAAAATGAATTTGGTAAATGTATTCTCTTTTTCTTTCTCATAGATACTTTATTTAAGATGAGAAATTATAGGGGTGCCTGGGTAGCTCAGTCGGTTAAGCATCTACCTTCAGCTCAGGTCAGGAGCCCAGGATCCCTGCTCAGCAGGGAGCCTGCTCCTTCCACTCCTCCCAGTTTGTGCTCTATCTCTGTTGCTAACCCTGTCTCTCTCTCTCAAATAAATCAGTAAATAAACAAACAAATACATAAATATTTTTCTAAAAAATGAGGAATTATATTTTTCTTTACATTGATAGCAACAAACACTTTTACTGGAACATTGAATCTGAATCCTCAAATCTCCTACCCTGGCCACAGCAGAAACCTCACATTCCACATATTCTTTTGGGCCTCAAATGCCAGGGTGATGCCATTCCTCAAGGTTACTGACCATACACCAATATGCTAGAGATTTATGGGGACAATAAATAGCACTCTTCTTATAATAATTGTCTACTGTGCTATTACAAATTACCACAAGTTACCATCTTACAGTTCTGGAGATCAAAAGTCTGAGATCAGTTTCACTGGGTTAAATTTATAGTGTCAGCAGATTCTCTCCTAGAATCTGCTCCTTGCTTCCTCCAGCTTCTGGTGGCTACTTGCTTTCCTTGGCTTGTGGCCATACCACTTTTATCTCTGCTTCTATCATTACACATATTTCTTTCTCTCAGTCTGACAATCCTCTTACAAGGAACCTTATAACTATATTAGGTCCACCTGGATAATCTAGAATTAGGATTCCCAACATCTTTAACTTACTCAAATCTGCAAAATCCCTTTTGCCATCTAAGGTAACATAGTCACCGACTCTAGGGAATAGGATACAAAACATCCTTAGGTAACCATTATTCAGCCACCATAATCTACTCTCTGACACCCAATAATTGACATCTGTCTCACATGCAAAGTACATTCAGAGATGGATCTCAACCCCCCATCTCAACCCATTATATTATTAATCTCACCTATGTTTTATCAGTTCAAAAGTCCCAAAGCCTATGATCTAAATAACATGCATTAGCTATGGGTAAGGCTCTTAGTATAATACATTCTGGGGCAAAATTCCTATCCATATGTGGACTTGTGAAAGTAAAATACAAATCATCTACTTCCAAAATAAAATAGTGAGGCAGGAATATGATATTAGTTGAAGACACTCCTTTTCTATATGGGGAAAATGGAAGAAAAAGAGGGATCATTGGTTCCAAGAAATTTCAAAATCAACTGGGAAAATTCTCAAAGGTTTCAGGGCCAGAGTATAATCCCCTGTGTCTTAAGTCTCTGCCTCCTAAGACTACGCCCCTGCCTGTGAAATTACTTTTCCTTTTTTTTTTTTACAGATAGCACGTTTTTGCAGCTGAGTAGTGTTATCATTCTGTTTCCTTCAAGTAGAATTTTCAGAGTATGAGAGCCCTTTTAATTATGTCCTCTCTCTGTCCCTTTCAGTCCAAGTTGGCACTGTTTCTGCTGGGATAACATTCTCAGAGTCTTATAGATCTCCCATCTGTATTTCCTAGATTCACTTAACTAGACAGGAGGATCCTCCAAAGATCTTTCCTGAATAATTCCAATTCTATTTTTGATTTGTGCTGAGATGACTGAGGGGATGGATCCATGAAAAATGGGCCTAATTTCTTCAAACATCCCTCTGAGTGATGGAATACTTTGATCTTTCAATCCTTTGGAGACACTAGAAAAGAAGTGTTTAGTTATACCTTTGGCACTCTGTCTAGAGCACACTTTCTTGGTAATGAATCTCTAATTTTAACAATCTGGATATCCTGAGAATTTCCCAAATAGAAAGCTTTAGGTCTTCTTTCCTTAACATTTTTTTTCCCCTCAATACATCCCTTTCCTCACATTTTACTCTAAGTAACTGGAAGTAACCAGCCACACCTTTAACTCTATACTTGGCAATCTCAGCTAAATATTGGAGTTCATCATTACCGTGTCTTATGTACCATTTAAATGCAGAATTCTAGTTAGCTAGGCTTATTGCCACTATACAATAGTAAATAATGTTTCCTTCCATTTCCAGTAATGTGTTCCTCATTCCCATCTTAGCCTTCATTAGCATCACCTTCATAGTTTAAATCTTTACCAACTGTGCTTTGATAACTTAGGTGTTTTCTAATATGATATATATCACTTCTACCTTACTCATTTCCTTCTGAGTCTTTATTAGCAGAGTCATTTTCATCTTTATTTCTACTAACTGTCCATGACAATCTAGGCATTTTTAAAACATCCTCCCCAAAATCCTTCCAGCCTCTGCCCTATGCCCAATGCCAAGCTGCTTCCCTATTTTTTGTTATTTGTTACAGAGCAGCAATCTATATCAAAATCAGTATTTGTTTCTGATTATTGCCATAACAAATTGCCACAAACTTACTGACTTAAAAATAATATAAATCTTACAGTTCTGGAGGTCAGATGTGTAAAATAGGCCTCACTGGGCTAAAATCAAGGAGTTGATGAAGCTGTGTTTCTTTCTGGAGGCTCTGGGATAGGATATGTTTCCTTTTGTTTTCCAGCTTCTGGAACTACCCACATTTCTTATCTCATAGTCTCCTTCCATATTTAAAACCATTAGTTACATCACTTTGATCTCTCCTGCTGTCATCACACCTCTACCTCTGTCTCTGACACTCTTGCCTTTCTCTTTCATAATAAGGACCCATGCAATTTCACTGAATGCATGATTGTCACCCAGGATAATCTCCCTATCTCAAGAGCCTAACCTTTTAAAAATATTTGTTTATTTATTTATTTATTTTAAAGAGAGAGCAAGCAGGGGAAGAGGGAAAGGGAGAGAGAGAGAGAATCTCAAGCAGACTGCATGCTGAGCACAGGGCCCCACTTGGGGCTGGATCTCATGACTCTGAAATCATGACTGAAATTAAGAGTCAGACACTCAGCTGACTGAGCCACCCAGGTGTCCCAAGAACCTAAACTTAACCACTTCTTTAAAGTCTCGTTTGCCATGTAAAATAACATACTTACAGTTTTCAGGGATCAAAACTTGGATATCTGTGAGCAGCCGTAATTCTGCCTACCATAATGTTCCAGGGACTAAGTCCTCTTCCTTTTCTGGTAAGTAGTTGCACACATGCTTACTCTAAAGGGTTTACTTAACAGACACTGTTCACATACACAGAGCTCTGTCTCAGACTATTCCATATAATGAAGGGAAATAAGAAATTTTTAACAGCTATTCCATTGTTTTTAATTGTGAAAGGGTCACAGAATGTTCATCCTACAAAAATCAGAAAACCATCATTGTAAAACAGAAATACCAAAATAAAAATAGTATCTATCTCTGAAGAAATAGAAATTATTTAGGAAAGCAAATTTCCCTCAGTGATTTGAGAAGATATATCCATAAAATAAGAAATGGATTCTCTGACAGTAAAACAAACAAACAAACAAAAACACTGAAAAAACTTTGAATGGGTTAAAAAATTTAACTGTAAATTTTAAACAAGAAAAATGAAGTGTAAAGATCTGGAAACTAACCATGCTACAGACATTAAGAATAAGAGAGAGGAGGTAAGCTACCATGAGGACCTAGGAAATCAGTGTTATATCCATTTGAGCAAAATCCTAGACAGAATAAACACAATGGAAGGGAAAATTACTGGAAGAAGAATGCAAGATATAAGCTTTAAGTTGGGAATATCACACTGAATACCCACTCACTGGCTGAAAAAGATACCTTCAGACAGATGAAATCACAGAAACTTCAAGATTAAGAGAGAATATAGAAAAAAAAATGTAAGAACAAAAAAAGAGATCAGCACAGAGTATAAAGAACAAGAATGACTTCAGAATTCTAATCAGTAATTGACAGGGAGAACAAGGATGCCAATGCCTAGCAAAATTATTTAACAAGTAAAAGACAAATTAAAGACATTTTCAGACATGTCATTAATCAGAAAATTTTCATTTCTTGAACTCTTTCTAAAATATTACTGGAGGATGAGCTCCTGTAGAACACAAAAATTATAAAAATGTTATAATTCTGTAGATATCACAGATTTCAAGAACAGTGGACCTCACCTGTAAGTACTATGAGAAACATCCCAGGATGATATGCCATCTAATAATCCAAGAAATAAACTGATCTAAATTAGAACAATAATTCAACAAGCTCCAAAAATAATACCTCAAGAAGCAACTGAATTCAACTGAGCAAAAAGATAATTTGAGTGATAAAGTAAGCAGAGAGCATATAGACAATTTTTTTAAAGATTTTATTTATTTGAGAAAGAGAGACAGTGAGAGAGAACATGGGAGGGGAGAAGGTCAGAGGGAGAAGCATACTCCCCGTGGAGCTGGGAGCCCAATGCAGGACTTGATCCTGAGACTCCGGGATCATGAACTGAGCCACCCAGTCGCCCTTCATATAGACAATTCTTGTCAACAAAATTGAACATGATTAGAAATTTCAGGATAAACAAATGAGGAGGAACTGTGAACAAAATGTGCAGAATGTAAAGCTAGAGGATATTTGGCATTTTAAATTTTTTTTTTAATTTTGGGGGGCATTAATTTATATAACTGATGGAATTTGGAGAAAACATTTGTATTTTTATCTCCATATTGTTACATTATTCATTATGTTGCCCTCACTGGTAGTATCTTAAGAACTTTATCTCATACTTATTTCTTTAAAGATAAATCTTTCAACAATCATGATATTTAATATTCAGTTTCAACATTGTCAAAGTTTAGAATTAACTCTAAATGGATGATGGATGGTTTAATAAGATTATAGATTAGAACATAAATCACACAATTTTTCACAATTTAGCAAATAATGGTGACACAGAATTGAGTGTTTAAGTTAGGTAAAGAATTGGAGGCAGAATTATTTCATCATTGTATTTAATAGAGGGATAACAAGAACTTTAAGAATTTGATGAATCAAGTGAGATTTTGTTATGAAGCTTATGAATAGCAAAACAAAATAAAAATATTGAAAGGGGAGGGAAAAAGACATTAGAATTGAGAGATGTTGGATATACTCTTCATTCTCTATTATAGAAAATCAAAAGATATATTAAAATAATAAAACAAGAAATAGACTTGGAGTAACAGAAAATCCACCAGCATTATGCAGATGTACAAAGATTAAAATTGGCAAACCCTGGAAATTAGGACTCTGAATAGAAGTTTGGAAATACAACCTACAATTTTAGATCCTCTTCTTATTTATGGCCTTAATCATTCTTTATAACTGGTTTGTTTGCATTTATAGTGAATTGAAAGTTCACATACCTCTCTTTCTTACCCCACCAATAGAAAACTTTAAGTATGGCTAAATTAGAAAATGTTAAATGCAAAGCAAAAAAAAAAAAAAAAAAAAAAAAAAGATTGGGGATAGTATGACTTTTGTTCTCCAGAGGGCTAGAGGATTGATGAGGTGATTTAATTTATTACTTAATTTATATTCTTCTAACAAAAAGATTTCATATATAATTATTCCATCTTTGCAAGTCTAATCACTCTTAAAAGACTTGAGATTACATATTTTTAAAATTTTTTTAGGATTCTCTAATGTTTCTAGCTTATGCAGAAATTCCATGGTAGGAGATTTACATATACTTATTAAAGGGAATTATCTTTAAATTAATTGACACCTAGGAGATAGACTGAAGTGAATATAAAACTCTGAATGAGCAGAATGAAAATCTCATCAGAAAAAGATTGGAGTCATCAGGAAAGAAAAGGCTTTTGACCTCTATCTCTAAATAAGTGATGAGCAGAACCGACCACTGGGAGGAAAAATCCTGACTTCCTGAAAAACAAACCTATTTGTCATTCTAATGCTTAAAAAGAATATGGAATGTGTTGTTCCTTATCATTTCTAATTTAAATTTTCACCACCCTCACATAACACAAAATGGCCAACAGAATTGTGCTAGACTGCTGCCAGTTCAGCCAATTTCCTTCTACAAGAACCACAAGAATTGATGCTCCCTCGGGCCTCAGAGGAAGATGATGGACCCCCATTTCTAGAATTCCTTTCCAGTAGGACTCCCATTCTTCCAACTCGTGAGAGACATACAAGGTGGAAGAGGAGGCTAATCTGATACCTTAGGGTAGAAATGTGAGAATGAATAGACAGTGGGTAGGGGTTTTGCTAATGGCTCCCAAGTGAAATCTTATAGCAGAGAGGTCACTGACAGTGTCTTCTCTGTGTTGACTTCATTTGCATGGCATTACCTACTTAATAGTCTGAAGCAATGCATGGAGGCTATCACATATAAAGTATGAACTAGGTATTCCATTTCAGTGCTAGAAAAATCATTTTTAGCATATAATTTTGTTATGTATTTTTTTAATCTATTTTTTTTTTTAGAGAGAGAGAGAGTGCATGTGAGTGGGCGTAGGAAGGGCAGGAGAGAGAGATAGAGAATCCCAAGCAGGCTCTACGCCCAACTTGGAGCCCAATGTGGGGTTTGATCTCAGGACCCGGAGATCATGACTTGCGCTGAAACCAAAAGTCAGACGCTTAACTGACTGAGCCACCCAGGCAACCCCTTAGCATATATTTTTTTAAGTTAAACTTTTAATACCATTTTACATAAAACAGGTTTTTTCCCTGATCAAATCTTTGAAACTATCATAGAAGATCACAACTACAAGAACTTTCTAGAATATTTAAATTCTAATTGTCAAATTGAAGTCACTCCTTTTTTTTAATAAGTCTGAAATAAGAGGGCTCATTATCTCAATGTGGTTTTACAGTTTACCTTTGTTGTAGCATTCTTTATGCTGTAAAATCTACCCGTGTAGTCATATTCTTTTATTCAGAATTAAATGACATAAATACAGTTAATATTAACTGAACAAACTTTTGTCAATAGTCCCTCCTTTAACCGAAGGGCTATAATTAATTTACTTACTAAAATCTGAATTTCTATTTTGAAATTTTCCAAAAGAAAAGAGCTATCCAAAAAAAGCATTAAAAGTTTGACAGCTTAATCTTCTCAATATGTCACTGTAAGAATTGTAAACTGCTGTCACATTTTGCTGCTTTTGAGACTGATGGAACTGGTATTACAAAGATCAAGTGCTGGAAGAAAGTGTCACGTTTCAGGGTAGTTTGGAAATGAATATTGAGAAGAAAAATAAACAGAATTGCACTTAAGAGATTAGATCAATAAAATATTATAAAAATTTAGCAACACCTATGCAGAATCGCAAGGATAAAATGTTAAAAGCTGAATGCTTTGCAAAGTAGACAGTGTATTATTATTTGAATTTGTGTCAAAAGGTGCTCTTCCAGATTCCAAAGTAACACTCAGTATAGAAGTAACTGAATTCCCTTTAGCCTTTCTTTCTTCAGTTGTGCTAATGGTACATCTATTCTTAGCCAAAGAGCAGATATCAAAATGTATGGACGAATATTTTTTTCAGGTGAAATATCATAATGCCTGTTAATTGAACCTTGTTTTACCATCCATCCTGCCGGTGATGATGCCATTAACTGATGGTTCCTTTAGTGGATTCAGCTGAGGCTGAATACCCTGGAATGAGAGTTCTCTTGTCTTCCATCCGTTTCCTTGGGACTCTACGTCAAAGATTACACAAGATTTCCATTCAAACAGATCAATTCCATTACTGCTTTGTGAGTTGTTTGCTGCTGCTTTTCTTCCCTGAACCCGGCCATGCTACCTCATTTCATCCCTGATTCTATGTCATTAGAACACGTGTCTGCCCTTTCTCTCTCCCTCTCTCTCACCTCCAATTTAATTCCTGTGAGCTGCTTTGATTTTCTGTCATCAGATGTGGATTAAGGAGTGGGTCAGTAAGGCAGATGCCTGAGGCAGCAATCTTGAAGGAATGTATTTTGAAAGAGAAAATTATATTTACCGGAACTCCTCCCCAGAGGTGCGCAGTGGCACAGAATTGGAAGGAAAACCTCCACAAGCCCTTTAGTAGAGGGGATCAGATTACCCAGAGACTTGCTTGAGACCGGTAGCTGGTCAATCACTCATTTTCCGTCAAGGGTAAAGCCTGTTAGAGACAGAGCTTTTCTTTTACTGCCTTTTCCTCCCCCCACCCCCCAGCTTTATTCCTTTCCCCAAGAGCCTCTGGAATGATGCTTCCTTGATTGTAGAGGAAAAACCTGGAGCTTCATTTCTAGAATTCCCTCCCAGTAGGACCTGCATTTTTCAAATAAGTGGCACTACTGTGAGATTTGCAAGTTGGGGTTAGGGCTGAATTGCCTGGGCCATTAGAAACTGGGAGCCTAGTGTTCCTTCACTGTCTTCAGGTACATTCGGTGTCCTTCAAAAATATTCATAGACTACCAGAAAGATGGGGTATAAAATCCTTCCACTCCTGCCCGCTATTACCTGTTTTGCTTTCATGTTCATCCTGGCAGGAGAGTGATACAGTGAATAGGGGGCTTGAGAACCAACTGTGAGGAAACTCTTTCAAGTGGAGCCCATCTTATGACTCAAGTAGTGATTGCTTTATCTCATAATAACTTTGAGAGAGAAAAGATCATACAAACCAAAGCCCTTCTTGTTACTGAGGGCATAAGTGTCTAGTATCTGAACGCGGTCAAATTAATGGTAGATATAAGATTATAAGCCATTTCCCAATAAAATGTTCCTTAATCTGTAAACATCTGTGATATCAGTAAAATCATGCAAATTATACTCAGTATAATATATGCAGATACCTGGACGATATGGCCAACTATGTATTCTTTGCAGTTTGAGGCCGCATTTTGTATTCACAAAAATTACTTCCCGCTACAACAAAACTAAGCCAACTCCATAAACATGCTTTTCTTTTATTTTACATACAGATGATGTATTTGTCAGAATCCATACCAGGTGTTTGGTGACACCATCAGTTTCTAGAATGGCAATACATTCTAGATGCCTTTCAGTGTTTCCTGATTTTAGTTTTATTTAAGTCTTTAGCTGTATTAGCTCTCACTAATACAAAGTAGTTTGTATTCTCAGGGCACCGGGGTAGCTTAATTGGTTAAGCATATGCCTTCAGCTCTGGTCATAATCTCAGGATCCTGGGATCCAGCCCCACATGGGCTCCCTGCTCAGCGGAAGTCTGTTTCTCCCTCTGCCTTTCTCTCCCCCTGCTTGTACACACTCTCTCTCTCCCTCTCTCTCTTTTGCTTGCTCTCTCTCAAATAAATAAATTCTTAAAAAAAATAGTTTGTATTCTCCCTTCCTCTTAATTTTGCTTCCAAGAGTACTATCATCACACAAAAAGCTTAGGATAATAACCTCTATACTCTGAATCATTGTGAGTATATGTATGCGTGTGTGTGTTTTGGGGAGGTAAGTGTGAATTTCATATTTATTATTATATTATTGAGAATGAAATATAAACTCAGTAACAACAGGTCTGGTACATAAACTTATTACTTTCATTGATATTGAAAAATAAACCAGATTAGATGACATTGACACTCCCTATAAATATAAAGTGGCAATTATAGAGTAATCCTAGAATATATTTTTTAAGATCCTCTTATTTATTTAGGGGTGGGCGAGGGATAGAGGGAGAGAAAATCTCAAGCTGACTCTGTGCTGAATACAGAGCCCAGCACAGCACTGATCCCAGGATCCTAAGACTATAACCCAAGCTTAAACCAAGAGTCAGGGCCCCAACCAGTTGTGCCACCTAGTCACCTCTATAGTGATCCTAGAATCTTTAAATTTAAAACTCTAAATCTACATAAAAGAAAAATATTTACTTGTCAAAGTATTTCTCAAAGATGACTCTGAGGTATCAGGATGTACTTTGGTTGTTAAAAATTGTGGACAATATTTGTTCCAATGACTATATTTTTTTACTAATTTAATTTTTTATTATATATTATATATAACATATATAATAAAAATATATATTATAAATAAAAAATATATATGATATATATATTTATACATATAAAATATAAAAATAAAATATATAAATAAAAATATATATTATATATACTATTTTATTTTTATAAATATATTATTTAAATATATCATATATTTTACATATATTTATACATTAAAATTATATTTACATTAATAGTTGTAATGCATGGTACATGTGTTAGCTATTATCATGGTAATTATTATATGCACATGAGTGAATGATGGATTTCTCTAAGAAAAAAACACTGTTGAGTGAATGAATGAGTGAATGAATAAAAAATGGAAATGCTCATTTTTTATGGCAATGCTAAGTATTTACTATTAACTTTTTAAGCATTGTATGGTCACTGGTAAATATTTAAAAAGTTTTTTTTGTTTTTTAATAGATGATGCAAGAAAGCATCATTGGTTTTGAAATACTCATCTTCATTGGACTGACTAGGAAAAGCAGCTGCTCCCTGCCCACTTTTAGAATTAATCTGGGGTGGGGTCTTTTGTTTTTTTGAAGGAGTTAAAACATATTTTTTCACTAGTTTTCTGCCCGTTTGCACACATATGTGTGCAAGTGGATATTGCTATCCAGTACACATAATTTTTTTAACTATTAAGGAGCTACAATTTTATTTATTGTCTTTTATTTTATGTATTTTTTTCATCATGATAAGTGCACTCTTTAATCCCCATCACCTACTTCACCCACCTCCCCTCTGGTGACCATCAGTTTTGTTGCCACAGTAAGAGTCTGTTTCTTGGTTTGCCCTCCTTTCCCTCTCTCTCTCTCTCTTTTTTTCCTTTGCTTGTTTGTTTTGTTTCTTAAATTCCACATACGAATGAGATCATATGGTATTTGTCTTTCTCTGACACAATTTATTCTTAAAGCATTTTCTTATACCTTTAATATCGAAGATGTATATAAAATCAAAATTTTAATAACACTTTGTACTATTGTTTCTCTTCTAGCTAGTACTAAAATTAAGCACTTGAAAAAAATCTCAGAGATGTCTTCCAGTACTTTTCCCCCCCCTCTCAACTCAGTGATCTCTGTGAAAGAGTTTGACAGCTTAATCTTCTCAATGTGTCACAGCATAAACGGTAAACTGCTTGCATATGTCAGTCTGCTTCTGTGACAGAAATGGTATTGAGTCAAATGCGTGAAAATGAAAACATTAAATATTGGTTAAATCTGCTTTTATTGCTACCATTTATAATTTTATACTTGATGAAATTTAATCTTATTTCAATGATTTATTTAATAATTCAATAATTAGTTGTAATATAACAACATAAATATAGAATCAGTGTCAGGCTTGGGGAAAATATGATGCAAGTGACATTTTCTTCAACATCTCAATGATTCCTAATTCTCTTTCCTTTATCCACTTATGCTATCTTATTCTCCTGCTACATGGATCAGTGTCTTATTAAAAGGCCAAAGTTTCCTATATGACAAATCATATATAAGGAAATTTCTTCCTTAAGTACAAATCAATTAAAGTGTCCATGTCTTAGACTTTATTCTTAGAGAAAGCCCTAAGTTAATTGAGTGCTTTATTGACAACTTTCTTTCTACCATGCAAAAAATAATTTTTACTAGAATATCGAATACTAATTCCTAACAACTCGTATTTTAGTCTTTGTGGAGTTTTTCACATGCTAAAGGACAATTTCTGAAAACATTTGAAATGTATAAGCAGCATTTCAGAAACTCTATATTTCAATAGGAAGAGCATCTCTTTAGATAATTAATCTTCATGCACTATATATCATTACACTTGCACTTTGCCATATTATACCTGCCTGGAGATTTCTGCAGCTCTTTCTACATGCAAATCTTCCCGTTTCTCATTGTCAATTCTTCACCACTGAGATAACATATGATATATTACAGATATATGTCATATATATATCAATATAGATAAGTCTGTTGGTTATCCTTGACACCTTTCTATTTTTATTTCTCCTTCACCCCTTTGAATCAGTTAATAGGACCTCCAGGCTTTCAATTTCTACAACTCTGTAGTCCTCTCCATCAGCACCACCACCAGTTTTGCCCAGGCTATCCTCTTCTCTCTACACAATCTACTAGGATAAGTTCTTAAATGGACTTCTTGCAACCTATTTCGTTCTGTTCCACTTACTTTTAATAGTAGCAAGATTGCAAGAGGTGCCTAGGTGGCTCAGTCAGTTATCCTGGGGTCCTGGAATTAAGCCCGGTGGCAGGCACACTGCTCAGCCAGGAGTCAGCTTCTCCATCTCCCTTTACCCCTCCTACTCCCCCTACTCATTCTCTCTCTGTCAAATAAATAAATAAAATGTTAAAACAACAACAACAACAACAACAACCCAGTAACAAGATTGGAAAAGTACTAAATCCCTTCAGAGGCTCTCCAAGCTACAGAGAAAAGAGTATTCTACATGTGGAGTAGATAATTCTGTAATGAAGCCCCTCCTCTGTACGACTACTTTCAGCAAGAATCACATCATAGTCAATAATTATTTTTGTTATTCATTCTTCAGCTTAAAATTTTAAAATAAAAATAAATTTTAATGTCAAACATATCTTAATTCAATTTTTTTTAAGATTTTATTTATTTACTTGGCAGACAGAGATCACAAGTAGGCAGACAGGCAGGCAGAGAGAGGGAAGCAGGCTCCCTGCTGAGCAGAGAGCCCGATGTGGGACTCGATGGGGGACTCGATCCCAGAACCCTGGGATCATGACCTGAGCCGAAGGCAGAGGCTTTAACCCACTGAGCCACCCAGGTGCCCATCTTAATTCAATTTAACTCTTTCAAGCATGAATGGATATTTGCACTTTAGTCTTATTAGTCTCACAACTTTAATCTTATTAATCTATAGTCCTAATTTCTTTCCGATTTGAAAAAAGTTATAATCCTTTAACATTTCTTATATAAAATCATTTCTTATATAAAATCATTTTCAAAAATCATTTCTTATATAAAATCGATTTCAAATTTTAAGTGGTAAATGCATGAATGTTAAAAATATTTAATAGATCTAAATGAAAGCAAGTGTTTACAATATTAAAGACAGGTTTTTCTTTTTCTTTCTTTCTTTTCTCTTTCTTTTTTTTTTTTTTTTTTGTGGACAGGTTTTTCAACCAAGCTAAAACTCATGAAGAAAACAACTTACTGAATACAGGAAAAATTTTAATTTTCCATATAAAAGGTATGATGAAGAGTAAGGAGAATGATAAACTGGGAAGAAAATTACAATGTACATCACAAGGAAGTAAAAATAAATACATCATAATCCTTATTGTTCATAATGGCAAATGAATGTTTACCAATATAGCTTTAAAATAATAAATTTCAAAAAAAAATGTGAATAAAGCAAAATTGGCAAACAGATTTAAATTTGAGAATGCATAATAGATGATCAGGCTAACCTTGCTATTATCAGGCCTTATTGCATCTTCTCTCCAAAGCCATAGCCACTGACTTACCCCTACAAATGGGTCTATCTTAGGTTTGGGTACCAATTGTGTCCTCAATAAGGAGAAATTTTAAAAAGTATTAATTTTTAAAGTCAGGTGGCTCAGAATTGAATTGAATTTTATTCTATTCCTGTTCTGCCATGTTTCCAGTTTTAGCAATAGGGCTTCTGTTCATTTTGTGGGTTCATTTTGGTTTTGTTTTTTTTTCCCCATGAGATTCTAGACATAGTAATTGGATATTTTTGCCCATTTCAAATCAATGTTTTAATTAAAAAACAAATGTTCTAATTAAAAAACAAATATTTTCTATCTCTTTCTGTGAAGATATCCTAAATGATTCCTGAGTTCAAATAAATTATTTCATTTCAGAGTATGGTTTTTGAAAAGGTTAATACTGAGTGTATTTAATACTAGGTGATCATTTAGCAAATGACAAAATACATTTTGTTAAGCAATGACATCTAAATAAGACAGAAAAATTAAGTGTGTACACATATCTAATATGCATGTGTGTATACATATACACATGTAGAAATATACATGCATAGACATACAGACATATACATATGTATATTTATATTAATTAGAAATTTAAATAAAACTAAGTGTGATGATCATTTTTTTTCCCACTCTTCTTCAGTTCTGGGGTATTTAATAGGCAGTATCTTTTGGAACAAAAAAAAGGTAAATTCTTTATTTTAGCATAGTTTATATTTTCAAAAGAATGATGAATAGAAGCTGGCTAGGAGGTAAAGTAGATACATATCAAGCATAATGAAAGATTAAATTTAAAATGATTTAAAACAGAATGTCACCCATCTTATAGCTATGGCACCAATAGTTTTGATGCCATATTATAATTATTAATAGTACCCATCTTTTAACTCTTGAAAGTGTCTTATTTTGGATAATAATTTATATGCTTGCTTTACTCATGCATTTCACAGTATTAGGAAAAAGGACAAGCTGCCCCCCTCCCCCTGTCACAGAGGTACAGAGCAAGGGCCGGGCGGAAGTACACAGATTTGCTGTGGAAAGAAATTAATATCTTTCCTTCATTCCATCTTTACCACTCTTCAAATGACTGAACAAAATTCAGTAGTCCTGTCTCCCATCAAACAATAACCACAGGGTCTCCTGTTGAGTGGAGTATAATTGAGGTGGAGTCTACTCTTGCCCAGTTGGTGATCCATTATTCCTAGCACAGTGAACATACATTATTTTGGTCTGTTCTAGCTCCATGCTATAATGTGTTGCATAGTTACTGTGTTTCAATTTTATCCTCCATAAACTAGAAGGGTGGCTTCTTCAAAAATGAGTGATGAAGAACAGCCATGTTTAAATTATATAAGGGTTATAAGCCCCATATAAATGCGCAGTTTACCAAATGATCATCCACAGTTTCTTGCTGGCTTCTTACCAGGATAGCAATAACTTTCAGAGCAAATGCAGAGAGCATAAATTGAGAGTCTAGCATGTCTGAACATAGAGGATTTGCATTTGTTATGTGAATTTATTTAATGTTTCTCTAATTCCTCTGATTTTTGCATTTCATAGACAGCTGGCTCAGTGTGAAAGCTATGAAGTTGTTCCAGAATCATCTAAAAGAAGTATTTAGTAACAGATGGCAATAAAAACACTACAGAGGGCCTTATTTTGTTTTATTTTATTAGATCAAGGTTATGGCCACAGTTATGAACTTAATTTGTCTTTTTTTACAGCCATGATAGTGGTTTACGTTGCTGTCATATCACCAGCTGCCTTTGCTGAATCAAAGGCCCTTTACTGCCTAATGCAGCTAAACAATGGAGCAAATAACATATTTAGTGTAGCATCTCATCAGTCTGAAAATAGAGGTGTTTTTAAGAAGGCAGTTGGAGCCTGGGTAACACACATGCTTGGTTTTAAGTTAGATGCATGTCTAGAACAAAAGAATAAAAATAAACATCAATTTCCAATAATGAAGAATTTTTAGTAAGATTCATGATTAAATCAAAACAAGCTGAAACAAGATGGGAAATGATAGGGCAATGGCAAACAATGGAAAAGGTAAGGTAAGTGAAGAGAATCTGGTCATGTAAAATGAATTAATTTAAATTAATTTAAATTTAAAATCTAAATTAAATAAGATTGTCTCATTTTTTAATAAATGTCTATAGAACAAATTCTTCTTTAGTTTAATTTTAGATTTGGGTTATTCTATTTCATTATTGAAATAAGACACAGGATTCAAAATGGACAAAGGACAACTGAAGCTCTCATGAGACAAGAGTCCACAACATGTAAACAGGTTGTATTCATTGTTTACTTAGATACAAACACACTGCCTTGTGTAAAAGACAAAGGAGTAAATTAGAGATACTTACAGTAGACTGGGAATTAATCAACAATAGTTGATTAACAATACAGTTAATCAACAATACAGGGGAATTTATACAATCAGTACCATTGATTTCAATAACTCCAACATCCTTAAACTCCTTTGCTTTGTCACACTTGTGTCCATAAATTTCTATTTATTTCTTGTGCAGAGCAGTTTCACTCTCTCCTTTTCTCCCCGCTGCTACCCAGCTGTCTTTTAATTACTAGTTTGTTTTCCAGATAGCCCGACACCAAGGAGGGGATAGCATGAAAGTTGTAGGTACAAGCATGTAACCCTTGTCAAAAAATTGAAGTACAAATTTTACTGGCATTTTGCTACGTGCATCAGTCATGATTGAGTTTTGTTAGAATTATCTTGGATGGGAAATCCAGGTAAACTCTGATTATACTACAGATTTTAGTCTCTCAGCCCAAAAACTGAGGATCAGACACAGTGAATTTAAGAGTTACCAAATCTCCATCCTTAATTGTAATACATAGTATCAGAGATAAAAAGATATGTTAAGTGCACTCATTACAAAACAATATCCACATTCTGTTAGCTACCACTTATACTTGTGCATTAATCTCTTTTGCGGCTGATTACAGAAAATATATTTTTTAAATTATCAATTTTTTTTGAGTTTATAGTTATATCTACCAAATTAACTTATAACTAGCTACCAACTACTGTGAGATGGCAAAGAAAGCACGAACACTGCTTGATTAGAAGGGCCTATGTGTTGAGAATTTCTAAAAATGGTGACTAATTTCAGAGTTAAAAATGAAATGCAAAATAGTCCCAAGTTGTATTTTTAAAACAATTGTTTCTGAAGTAATTTTATGATAGATAATAGAATTCACAAGTTGCATTAAAGAAACTCATTTTAGTGGCAATAAAAGATTGGATTTCAAGAATAGCACTGAATTTTGTGATAAAATAAAATGTCAGTAGTAAAGATGCAAAGTCAGAATAGAAATAATGTAACTTTTTCCCACTAGTTTCAAAATGCATGTGAGTATGATTTATTCCAACTTCAATTAGCTAATACCCCTCCCCCCAATTATCTATGTTACATATAATGATAGCAAGAATTTGGTTGTCTGTTCTCCCACTCTGGTCCCTCTAACAGCAGCGACCTTATCTGGGCAGAATGGTGTGCTTTGAAAAGATGGCAAAGAGACATTTCTAACCACCCCCTCTGACCCCTCCCCCATGCATACCACTTTACTTTTCAGCTAAATCCAAGCCTCCTTAAATAGAAGCACATGACTCTGGCAGATCAGCAAAACTCTGATTCTGCCTCAGTAGCTAAAACTGAGCCTGTAAGGAAACTAAGTTTTCACAGTTGCCCTGACTATACACTTTTGCTGAAGTTGTTACAGACCTGAAACTGTCTGCAACTGGAAGGAGGTCATTCTCAATGGCTAGAAGACCCAATTCCTCAAGCTGGGGCTTCCATGGACCCATACCAGTGTTTGGAGCTATTTGTTAAGGGATGTTTACATTATTTGGCAAAGGATATGAGACACCTCAATTTAATTCCTTCCATTGTGGGGCGCCTGGGTGGCTCAGTTGGTTGAGTGGCTGTCTTCAGCGCAGGTCATGATCTCAGAGTCCAGGGATCAAGTCCCGCATTGGGTTCCCTGCTCAGCGGAGAGTCTGCCTCTCCCTCTCTTCTCTGCTGCTCTCCTTGCTCTTGCTCACTCTGTCAAATAAGTAAAATCTTAAAACAAAACAGAACAAAAGCCTTCCATTGTTAAGTATTAGCTCTGTGAGCTTTGATCAGTTACCAGATTTCTTATCCATCAGTTTAATCATCTGTTAATTAGAGAAATGGATCTCACCTAGCTATTTTGAAGGCTAAAGTAATCTCTGTTATAGTATCTGACACCGATACGGGTCTAATAAATGTTGCAGGGGAAATGACTTTCTCCCTATGACTGATGAGTAACTTGATCCCCAAATTCTCCTTATTTTTGATGCTCCTTTATTTAACTAAGCCCAAACACTCTCTGGACCCTTTCCTTATATACAGTGAAACATACAACTTATTCTAGCTTGAATGAACACTTGAGTCTTTTCTGAAATAGTGAACATAGTTTAGAATATTAATTACAATTTTGGCCAACATATATTTTAGCAGAGATACACATAAGATATAAAAAATATAATAAAAACACATTGAAATCTTCAAAAAAATTTAATGTTCTGATTAATTAAATATCTGTATTGTTTAAACTGATTCCCTATAGCTACAAGTAATTGACTATAGCTTTTAGAGATGGTGGCTCCTGAACTAGACCATGCGTAGGGTTTTGATAGATGATACACTAATATGGGCTAGAAACATGACAAAATCCAGAGTTAATTCAATCTATAGAATTAACAAAAATGAGAAATCTCGGGGATAGCAGAAAATGGTGTGCAAAACTGAAGAATTGCTGAATCCATGAATGTGCTTTTAGGTAAGGAATGATTAAGTATATCCTTTTCTCTTGCTCACATTTCTTTGGATGGAACATTGCCACATCCAAGGCCCTACAAGTGAGAACTCTTCAAGTCTAGGTCAGTGAAGAAACTTTATAGTGACTGGGAAAGAAATACTTTAAAACAGGAGCAGATAGACCGGCCAACCCTGAGAATGTTTTCCTTATAGCATGCCCTTCCACATCCTAAAGTAAATAAAAATAATATAAAAGCTCTTGGAAAAAAAAAATGAATCTCAGAAGAAGCATATGTTAAAAAATGTGTTTTCTGTGCTGAGGTGTATTCCCTTCTCCTAATAGGTGTCCTAGATTTAACATAGGGACATAAGGTAGGGCACAGGTGTTATAAACCTCACCTACATACACATTATCAATTGAGGTACTAACACCTGGAGGGGATTATAAATTCACAGGGAAAATAACAATGCATCAGCAGTGTGGCCTCTGTCATGAAAATACTACTGCTTAATACCTGATTCAACAAGTCAGAATTAATGAATCAGATGAAATAAAGGATATAAAAAAAAAGCACGCTTATATTTTTTAAAAAGGATGGAAAATTGAAATGTGAAGCAGAAACAAGAAATTATGAAGAAAAGTTTTCAAGGTATAATAGTTACATTAAAAACTCAGTAGATGGAGTCAAGATGGCGGAGAAGTAGCAGCTGAGACTACATCAGGTAGCAGGAGATCAGCTAGATAGCTTATCAAACCATTGCGAACACCTACAAATCCAACGG
>PISX010030052.1:0-19207 GCA_004024625.1 Mellivora capensis | reverse complement strand
GGAAATTCTCTACAATAATTCTCTCCAATATACCTTCTGCTCCCCTCTCTCTTTCTTCTTCTTCTGGAATCCCAATTATTCTAATGTTGTTTCATCTTATGGTGTCACTTATCTCTCGAATTCTCCCCTCGTGGTCCAGTAGCTGTTTGTCCCTCTTTTGCTCAGCTTCTTTATTCTCTGTCATTTGGTCTTCTATATCGCTAATTTTTCTTCTGCCTCATTTATCCTAGCAGTAAGAGCCTCCATTTTTTATTGCACCTCACTAATAGCTTTTTTTATTTCAACTTGGTTAGATTTTAGTTCTTTTTTTTCTCCAGAAAGGGTTTTATATCTCCAGAGAGGGTTTCTCTAATATCTTCTATGCCTTTTTCAAGCCTGGCTAGAACCTTGAGAATGGTCATTCTGAACTCTAGATCTGACATATTCCCAATGTCTGTATTGATTGGTCCCTAGCCTTTGGTACTGTCTCTTGTTCTTTTTTTTTGTGGTGAGTTTTTCCGCCTTGTCATTTTTTCCAGGTAAGATTATATGAAGGAGAAAATAAAATACTAAAAGGGTGGCAAAGACCCTAGGAAAATGCCCTTTAAAGAAAAAATTGAATTAACTGCAAGACTAAAGAATCATTGGGAGAAAGCCATGAATTCCGCGCTTTGCTTGCTTTGCTTTCTCCTCCTCTGGAGTTCCGCTGCTCTCCTTGTTAACTGAACTTGGTCTTGGCTGGATTTCTTTTGATCTTCTGGGGGAGGGGCCTGTTGTAGTGATTCTCAAGTGTCTTTGCCCGAGGCAGAGCTGCACCGCCCTTACCAGGGGCCGGGCTGAGTAATCCGCTCGGTTTCCCTTTTGGGAGCTTTTGTTCCCTGAGCGCTTTCCGTAGAGTCCGGAGGACGGGAATGAAGATGTTGGCCTCCTAGTCTCCGGCCCGGAAGAGCTGAGATTCAGGGCTCCACTCCTCAGGGAAAAGCCCCGGCTACTCCCATCTCCCTCGCCTCTGGCCGCGCTCCGAGCTCACCCAGCCTGCGACCGGTTCAAGGTGACCCTGAGCTGAGAGCTCACTCCTAGGCTCTGTCTCTGTAGCTGGCTTCCCGCTCCGATACCTGCTAGTTCTGCGACACTCAGACACCCCCGATCCTTCTGTGACCCTGCGGGACCTGGGGCCACGCTGACCCCGTGTGGGCTTCACCCCAGTGTAGCCTCTGGAGCGATGTCCCTCCGTGGAGCAGACTTTTAAAAGTCCCGATTTAGTGCTCCGTGGCTCCGCCACTTGCCGGGAGCCGGCCCCTCCCCCGCGGTCTATCCTCCCGTCGCTTTCGATTCACTTCTCCGCCGGTCCTACCTTCCAGAAAGTGGCCGATTTTCTGTTTCCAGAATTGCTGTTCTTCCTCTCTTTGATCTCCCGTTGGATTTGTAGGTGTTCGCAATGGTTTGATAAGCTATCTAGCTGATCTCCTGCTACCTGATGTCGTCTCAGCTGCTACTTCTCCGCCATCTTGACCGCTGAATCCTGGGCTCTTTCCACATTTTGGCTATTGTTGGTAATGCTGCTATAAACATTGGGGTTCATATGCCTTTTTGAATCACAATTTTGTATCTTTTGGATAAATAAACCTTTTTTTTTTTTTACTGCTAGGCATTCCTCTTTTAATAAACATCAGGCTCAGTGACTTCATAGATTCTTCTTACCGGTCCCTTCCACTATGGGAGGGGGCTGTCTTGTTTCTTATTAGTCTCTTTGTTTAGGAAAGAGAGAGTAGTGAGCAATTTTTCTAGTTTTCTCTGTTGGCTGAGAAGATAAAAATTTACTCATTTTGACCCTGCTAAAATATTGTTTTCTCTAGAAACCACTAGAAACGCAGCAGGGCACAGTGTCCTATGATATCTGGGAGCATCTTGGGAACATTCTGGGGGAAAAAAAATCCATGATCACCCCTTATCCATAAGGAGATTCCCCTCCCCCTCCCCACTTAGGAAAAATCTCTAATTTGCTTCCTGCTGACAACTGAAACAGATTTGGAAAGCTGTTCAACTTTAATAATAGGAGATTCTATGTAGATTATGATCTGCTTAAATTCAGAACTGCTTTAGGATTAATTCGCAGAAGTAAAATTGAAAATAAGACTAAAATTGAGATCAAGTTTAATATCCATGGTATTAAAGGGATAAAGACAATCATTATGTATTAGCAGATATGGACCTTTGGACCAGAATAACCAGATTGCCCCCAACTGAGCATTCTGTAGATAGTGTAACGAATAAGCATGTATGACAGACCATTCTGTTTAGGCCATCCAGTTAGAAAATTATAACAATTTACAGGAAAGAAATGTACAAGTGATTTTTTTCATAAAATATTCTGAGTTGACAACTAGATTAAATGGAAAAACATGTAGGAGATTGGAAGAGGGCCATCGCAAATGGAAAAGTACACACTGAACAGAAATGAGCGTCATCAAACATGGGGCTGTGGGGGGACTTGGATTTAATCCAACAACAAGTGAGGAGACCCTGCAGCAGAGTGAAAGTGAAGGCGCACAGGAGGCTGCCGACAGAGGAGGGCACAAAAGGGCTGTGACCTGAAAACCTGGGAACACATAAGTATTTCCCATAATGAAAATTAACTGTTATGTTTTAATGACTGTACCTGGTGATTAGTGCCTACATTATCTCTCTCTTTTTTTTTTTAAGATTTTATTTATTTATTTGTCAGAGAGAGAGGGAGAGAGAGGAGCACAGGCAGACAGAGTGGCAGAGGGAGAAGCAGGCTCCCTGCAGAGCAAGGAGCCGGATGTGGGACTCGATCCCAGGACGCTGGGATCATGACCTGAGCCGAAGGTAGCTGCTTAACCAACTGAGCCACCCAGGCGTCCCTACATTATCTCTTTTATCTGCTGGTCTAATAATGTCTTATCAAAATATTAACGATCTTCACTAAGTAGGAATTGTTAATATTATGCCCAGGCAGGCAGCTAGTGATACTTCCAGTCTTCTAAATATTTATTAACAACTTGGTTGATTAATTGTTCTAGAGTTTTGACAGGGACTGGTATCAACTCTACTGGCTTCTGTTTATAGCCCTGTCATTCCTTCTCTTTGAAAACCAGAGTAACATTTGCCAGTCTGAAGCTCTGCTTATCAGAAGATATGCACTGAAGCCACAGCGAGGTCCTTGCGAACACACACTGCAATGGCTACAGGGAGAAAGCCTGCCTGTGTCCAGTGTCACTGAGGATTTAGCATGACTGATGCTCATACACCTGCTGGCAGAAATGGAAAAAGGATGAAAATGGAAAGCCTCGAAGAACAGTTCGGCACTTTCTGAAAAAGTCAAACATATACTAACCAAATGATCCAGGTACGTAGCTAACATAGCTGGAGATGTGCAGACAAAACCTGTGTGCCTTTGTTCACAGCGCTTTACTTAAAGAGCAACCAGACATGCAGACTGTCCTACTGGCCATCAGTAAGTGAATGGCTGCCTAAATTACGGTAGATCTACACAGGGGAATACTACTTAGCAGTAGAAAGAAAAGAGCTATTTGTACACACAACGACGTGAATGAACCTCAAAATTGCTATCATTTTGCAATTCTTTCATGAAGGACCAGAAAAAGGAGTCTCTGTTACACGATATATTTAAAACTAGAAAATAGGAACAAATCTATTGTGACAGAAAAGAGTTCAATGGTTTCTGGTGACAGGGGTGGACAGGAAGGGGAAGATGGAATTACGGACAGCACCAGGAAACTTTTGGGGTGATAAATTCTCGATTATGACATAGTCATATGGCTCCAGTAATCAAGTTGCACACTTTAAGTATGTGCAGTTTATCGTATGTCAATTACGTCTCAATAAAGCTGAATAAAACCTAAAATAAAGGGATCGCCCTTCAGGAAAAGACAGAATGTGTTTCAGAAGATATGTATGGGAGGTCCCACAGTATGTGCAGAAAGAACCCTAAGGGTTTCATAGTCTCTGCTCAAACTGTTTCAGCTCTATTTTTAGCTAGCAAATATATAATTTGTGGCTGGCAAGCAAGTTAAATTGTATGATAACCATAAAGTCTTTGGTATGGTGACAGCCACAAAAACAAATGATGAAGTACATAAAGGTCCCATTAGATGAGGTAAAAATGCTACCGACTTAAGAGAAGGATGACTCAATTTCTGGGTGGAGTTCCCGCTGACACATTAGAGACAAGCTGCTGGTGTTGGACTGGGTGAGCCTCTGTTTTCTGCTCTGGAATATGAGGATTATGAATACTAACTGTGTGAAGAAATAGAATTATGGAAAAACCCCCCGTGTTGAGAAGCATCTTTGTTCAAGCCTGCTGCTTGAACCCAAAGTATTTTCCTCCAAGCAGCTCTTACACCTGTGGGCCTTAGGTTAAATGCAGATTCTGAGGTCACAGCCAGGATATTGAGAAAGTCTGAGATGAGGCCCAGGAAAGGGCAATTTATCAGTAGGTGGTCTGAACGCCATGCTTGATTCTCTATGACACCTCATCTGTACCATTTCTGCACATTACAGAATATTAAATCGACTAAAAAGTTCCTCAACACGATACCAGCTTTTTAAAATCACAGGGTCTTTCAACATCTTATCCATTCATGAGGAACTCAGTTTAAACTGTTTGTATTGCTTCATCTGCCAGAAAAGTCCGTCGAAAATAGAAACTTTTTACAGCATTTCTTGCTCTATCACCAGCCTGTGAGTTTATAGATGACTGAGATAATTGCAGGATCAGACCCCCCCCCCGCATCTGCTCTAAATTACTTGGCAGGCATAATAACCTTGATAAGCTGGTGCACAGCGATTCATTTTCAAATGTGGGTTGGTTAAGGCACTGAATATCCTAAATGCAGATTCCAGAACCTGTTAGAAATTAACCACTACAAGATGTCCTGCAATTGAGCTATAATGTTAGCCTAGCAGATATTGGCAGGCATTCTCCTATTGGATAAAACAAGGCAGTGGAGTTCAGTGTGCTATTTGGTAGGGAAAAACAAAGCAAAAACTTCTACAGAGAGAACAAAGAAGCTCTTTCACTTTTAACAAAGAAACGAACATAAATGCCTTAAAAGAGGAGCAGCTCATGCTCACCTGGACCTCCATGTCTGATTGGAGTTGCTCCTCTCCTGCCCCCCCCAGCCCTCTCTCCAGCCAATCGACTGCAACACCCTTATTGAACTGACCTGTGCATCCCCCCACCTGTTCTCTCTCTGGCCTCTCACCTGACCATTTGCTACAGGCAAGGCTAATACAGTGTGGTTCTCGAGTTCTGGTCTTTAGACCAGCCACATCAGCACCACCTGGGACCTCGTTAGGAATGCAAATTCTCAGGGCTTTCTCCAGACCTCCTCCAGAGATTGCGCAAGGGGGCAGTGATGGCTGATTTAACAAGTCCTACCAGTGATTCTGATGCTTGCTAAAGACTGAGAACCATCGCTCTGAGTGTTCTTCCCTTTGCTGGGTCCTCTTCCTAGCCATGGTTATTTTACCCACCACTGTCAGATAAAATTGCCAAAGCATAGATATGATCATGTCACCCACTAGGGTAAGGGCCTTCGACCTCCCTCTTGTTAATACCCATAACACGAAACATTCCTGAACACTTCCTATGTGCTGGGCAGAGCGGCTCCCAGCTGGGCATAAGAAATATTTAAGAAATGTACGAAGTGTGGATGTGTGACCACATACTACTCTTTCTGGTGTCAGACTGTGATGGTCCCCATCAGTGGCGCTCAGCCACTTAGATGCACGTTAGAATCACCTGGACGGCTTAATAAAAACACACCACCCAGGAATAAGTAAGTGGATCTTGCATGGAATTTTCAGAAGCTGCCTGAAGCAATGTGTGCGAAGCTGAGATGGAGAGCCACCAAGCTCCGTGACCCCTAGCTTTTCGGCCTGATTCTCCCACAGCTGAGGTGGCTCTGTCCCCAGCTGTCATGGCCACTGCCTTGTCTGGGGCTCTGTGGTGCATCTCGTTCTTAGACAAAGGAATGTACCGGGCAGCAGTGACCTCCCTAATGTCTCCCACCATAGAAACTGTGCTGGTCTCTCTGCGGTCGACTTCCTACACAGCAGCCAGAGTGAGCTTGTTTCCACCTAAGTTAGACCACGGAGGTCCTCTGCTCAGAACCCTCCAGCATCTCACTGATGGGAAAACCAAAAGTCCCCTCCCTGACTTTTGTAGCTCCTCCTTTTCCCTCTATTCCGCACACCCACCCACCTGTTACCTCTCTGGCCTCAGCTACTTCTACTCTTCCTCTAGCTTTCTTCACGTCAGCCACCTGATCTTCCCCTATTTCTGAGGCCCACGCCTGCCTCAGGGTCTTTGCATGTGCTGCTTCCCCCACCTGCAAGCATCCTCCGGGTTAGTAACCTCCCTTCCTCCTTTATCTTTCCCGTAACAGCTGTCATCTAGGTAAGTCCTACCCTGACCACTTTATTTAAAATTGCTAATATCTTCTCAGTGTTCCCTACCTTCCTTCTTTGCTTCATTTATCTATTGTGTTTATTCTCTACCTCTTAGTGCAAACTTCACAAGGAAGAGAGCTTTGTCTTCTGCATTCCAGAACTTAAGAACAGTGTATGCACATGAGTGAGAGTCTAATGAATACTTATAGAATGAATGAACACCTGGCCCCATGGTCAGGCTGTCTATCTCATAGTCCACGGTAGGACCTGGGCCTCTGTCTTGACCCCTAGGTCACCTCTCCTCTTCCCCATGCCATTTAAGACAGGATCTCTCTTCTGGCCTGGCTTGCTTGGGGGGTGGAGGGGAGTAGAAGTGCTCTGCACACCACCCAGGGTTGAGATGCTCAACCCTACTGCCACATCTCCTAGTCCTGCCTCTGGCCTGCCTGCATTCCTCTGGTAGCCTGACTGGCTCAGCCCAATCTCACTGCCTATTTGCATGTGGTCTAAAGATGAAGTCTACACATTGCATGGAGCACTGGGTGTGTTGTAAAACTACGGATTCTGTTACGCTGAAAAGAAATGAAATAAAAAAAAAAAAGATGAAGTCTATGCGGTCTATATCATTCTGGTGGAGGACACCTGTCGGCAGGCCTATGCCCACGTTCCTAACCTGTTCCATTTATCCCTGGAGCTCTAAGCTCCTTGGCTGACAGAGGACCTGTCATGTATTATAAACATTTAACCAAGATCAATTGCTAGTATCTATTTATCAGTCTTGTTGTCCATCCTCCTTGACTGTAAGCTCAAAAAGAACAGAGATTTCTATTTTTGTTGTTTATTATATTTCTCCAGTGCCTAGTGCCGTGATTGACCCACTGGAGTCACACGCTATAAAAATACCAGCTGCACGAACAAACGAATCCCACTGTTTTTGCTGAAAAACTTTGCTGCCACCGCTAAGTTCTCAAGGTATGAAAATTAACTAAGAAAAGCAACTGAAGGCACCAATTCCATTTCAGAGAAGTTACAGAACAAGCTGCCAGGATTCCTGGTTTGAACCCTGCATCATCCAAACCGTGTGTTGCTAGGTCCTGAAAGGGGAGTAGGCCAGATGTGTGGAAAGTCACTTTAGGAATGCTAGTAAAGGTACAAAGTAATCCAAATGAAGTTTCGCAGCCATATATTATAAAATCAACAAGTGTCTGTCTTCAAATTGGAAAAACTGATGTTTAGACATTTCCAAACATCCAGATGTTGGGTGAGATGTGGTACAAGCAGATATATAATTGACATTTTTACTTTTTATGCTGAGACTCAGCCTTAAGGAAATTAGAGCCACTGTAAAACAAGCTCCTTTCTCTTAGGTTGAAAAAAAAGGGCAATTGATGATGCTTTTCTATGGTGACCTTTTCTGGGCCACAACAGCCTTGGGAATGAAAACGAAATGAAACATCCAATGGTCACGGAAGTGCTGGTTCTGTCTCTTGCCTTAGGCAGGAATAATATGAGTAATGACAACAGCTTATGTGGGGCACCAGGAAGGAGACTTACATACATTATCTCAGTTGGTTAACCTAATTGTCTACGAGGAAGAAGAAATTATCCCCAAGGAAAAGATAAAGAAAACGAAGTTCAGCAAAATCGAAGTGACTTTAAGGTAGGAATTAGGGGAGCAGGCAGGAAAGACCTTCCCTCCTCTTGTCCTTCCCCCGATTCCCATGCATCACCCACATCCCAGACTCATCCCCTCCTCAGCTATTTGCCTTTCTCATGGCAGTGGACACAATTACACTAACATATAAGCATAAAGTATTTAGTGTAAACACAGGACATACTTACGCTAAAAAAATCATTTATTATTTAACTGAAATTCAAATTTAACTGTCTGTCCGGTATTATTATTTGCTGAATCTGGAAATCCTATTTCTGGTATTCCCTTTGAAAGAATTTTTTTAAGAGAATTTATTCATTTATTTGAGAGCGAGAGAAAGATATCAAGAGAACACGAGCAGAGGTGGTGGGGGCCAGGGACAGAGGGAGAGGGAGAAGCAGGATCCTTGCTGGGCAGGGAGCCAGATGCAGGGCTCCATCCCAGGACCTTGAGATCATGACTTGAGCCGAAGACAGACCCTTAAATGACTGAGCCACTCAGGCACCCTTCTGAAAGAATTATTATTTTTGTGCTGTATAAGAGGATTTAATTAAGAATAAAGAATACAAAGGAAAACTGTAGGAAGTACTTGTTCTTAATGCACCGTCTCTCTCGCCTCATTAGTTGGGAAGGTCACTTACCAGAGTAGGTCTTAAACCATCACTACGTGTGAGCTTCTTCCCCCCACCCCCAGCAGATGATAAGCAGCTGCGGGGAGAGAGGACTATTTGCACGACCTGGCCCCTCCTCTCTTCAGTGCCTCCTTGTTCAGTGCCTTCATGAAAGGGCTCCATCTGTGTGGGAGTCATCCAAGCCAAACTGAGCCAACCCAGTGGAGTTAGGGAAGAGAAGGGAACAGATGCCTGGTGGTGGTTGTGGGGAGTCTTATCTGCTGCTCTGGCCTGAGCATGAAATACACTCGATCCTGTGTACGGAATACACAATTTCCATGTTTGCAAATTCACATGCTGGCAAACATTTATTTGAGGCCCAAATCAATACTTGGGGCACTCGGTCATCATTCATGGATGCGCACAAGGCAGCAAAACCTTTGAGTCAACTGACATACGCCTATGCTGCTGAGGGAGAGCAGGGTGATGCTCGGCCCGTCTGCTTTAGCTCTCCTACAGCAGACGAGCATCTTCCTTGTGGTGGAGTAAGTACCATGTTTTTCACATTTTTATACTTTTTGTTGGTAATTTCATTGTTTGAAATGGCCCCAAAGTGCAGCTCTGAGAGCAGCCTCGTGTTGCTAAGCACAGGAAGGCTGTGATGCGCCCCGTAGAGCGAAGATGTGTGCCAAGCTTTGCTCAGCCATGAATTAGTCATGCCATTGGCCGTGAATCCAATGTCGATGAGCAACCGTATTCATCTACAGCAATTACCTCTCCAATGTACATAGGATCGCTATAACATAACACATAATCAATTCCATACATAATAAGGCATCTTTAAACAGAAACACATATCCAACATATTGATCCATTGATAGAAATGAGCTTGTGGCTCCCAGGAACCTAATGTGCATTTCCCCTGGGAGCCGTGACTCGGTGTTCTCGAATTTAAGGTTCACTGTGACTTTAACTACTGTGCATAATGAGAATCAACTTCTATCTCCTAGACTTTCTCACTTCCAGGATTGTGACAGTCAATTCATCATGCTGGTATGGACCACGTTGGGTCACAGAGATAGATTTACTAAAGCACTTTTTTCAAAAGAGGGAAAAACCTGGCAGATCATGATACTAGAAACGGGAGAAGGGATGCCAATGGACTCGCCAGTTTTTCCAAAAATTGAAGGTGATTCTTTTGAGAACATTCCAGTGGCAAGGCTGCCTGTTTCTGGCATTTGTTTTTCCTTTACAAACTTAATTTTTATTCTTACTTTTCAAGGAGAAAGTTTCTTGGCAGCAGGTGATGGTACTTGTGGGATTTTATCTTGGGATCGGATAGCTTTTTGTTCTGCTCAGAGAAAAATCCAAGCTGAGAAAGAGCAGTGGATTGCTTCAGAGCTTGACGAGCATAGGGTGAAGATGTTCCATGAGATTTTTATTAATGTATCCAGGGCAGGCCCAGAAAAAGCCAATTTATCGATGTCAGTCCCCTTAACCCCATTTCGCCTGAATGACTCAATCACCCACTGCACTAGATGGTGTTTCTTCTGGGAACTGTGAAAGGCTGTTGGAATTAAATTTCCACCATTTATTTTGTACTTGTTGCTTTTGACAGAAAGTCTTGTCCGAAAGGCCTCTCATCCCCTAGAGTGAAGTACAGAGAGCCCTGAACAAAGCCAGACAGGTAGATGAGAAGATGTTCTCGGAGCCTTTCCTTCTCTCTTTTCTGAAGTTTGCTGTAATGGACAGACACCGGGCCCACGTCCTGACTTGGTGGGAGGCGTTCATCAGCAGCTCCTCCTTTCAGTTCCCTCCTCGGGTGGTGGCCAGGCCCAGCAGACTCAGCCAGAGGTTCATTGCTGAAGCGACTTGCCCTAGATCTTGCTGTTTCTTTACCTCCCTAGTCAAAGTCCCTGGCATTCATTCTCTATCTTTTCCTCCCTCATTTTTAGGAAAAAAATACCAAGTAATAGAGTTCCTGAGAGTATAAGTTGGTATGACCATTTAGTGGGGGCTATTGGCGATATCCGTCCAAATTTGGAATGTGCCTACCCTCTAACCCAGCAATTCCACTGCTGGAAATGTATCCTACAAATAAACACACAAAGATGTATGTACACAATGTGATCATGGTGTACTGTTTTTAACAGTAAAAAACAAACAAACCTTCCAAATAACAACAACCAACTAGAATCAACCTACAATGCCGTATGTGAAACCCATTAGAGAAAAAGGCATCTCTCTCCATACTGACTTGGAATGATGTCTGTTAAACAAACATGGCAAGTTTCAGGAAATGTATAGTATAGTCTAGTTGTATAAAAAGAAGGTATGTGCATAGGAAAATGAACAAAAGGATAATCACAATCTGTTGATCAAGGTAAGCTCGGTGGTCATTTGAATTGGGAATGGCAGAGGGGGAGGGTAAGAGCCAAGGGGTGGCCTTTACTTTGTATATAACATATATTTTGTTGCTTATATTATTACAATAATCATTTCTTACTTTCATGCTGCCATAAAAACACATTCTATGAAAGGTTCCCCAATGTTTTATTTTTCATTCTGGTAACTTCTGTGGAGAGGCAATGAATACTACAACCACTTGAATAATCACGTGTCAGTGTGTTGGGCTGCCACATCCATGCGGCCTCAACTGTCCACTTCATTGATGCTGCATGGGTTTAGAGGTGTTACACCTCATTTCTGTGCTACCTATTGTATGTGTATCTGCGACACATCAACAAATAGGTAGGGAGAGTATTTAGCCACGAAAAAAGTAGCTGTCAAGAAGTGGGGTCCAATTACATGGGCTCTAATTGGTGTGCTAGAGTTGGGGGCTCACGAAGTGACCACGCAGTGGCTAAAACTTAATGACCTTGACTGAGGTGACTGGTTCTGAAGTAGCACTACTTGTCCTTGATAGATAGCAGCAACAAGAAAGAGGGCAACTTACGTGCTGTCCTGACCTGGATCCAGAAGGAGAATTCCAGAAACTCTGCTTACAGTGGTTTTATTCATAATCCGTTCAAAAGATGTTTGTGGCCTAGTCATGGTACTTTTGACATGCGCTGTGTGAAAAAAATTCTTTGAGCTTTGATCAATTGATTAATTCCTTCAGTTATTCAGACAGTATTTACAGAGTGCCTACTATGTGCCAAGCACTGGGCATGATTGAAATACTAAATGATGACTCTCTTGTGCTCAGCAAAGCGCACAATAAAACACTAAAGCATTTGAGTGCTGAGGGGTAGAGTCATTGAGGTGTGGAGCACTGACTTCCATAACTATAAAACAACATTACCATCTGTTGTAACAAGAGAAAACTCTTTATTGCTTACTTGAAAATGTTAATAAAGCAACTTTCCTGAAGATGATATGCAAAATCTCCTCATTCAATTTTCAGCTGTCATGTTTCAAAACAAGTAGGAACTAGATGAGTCAATATAGCAAAAAAATCCCTTTTGGCCAAAATCTGGAGACAGAAACTGGGAATTTTTTTTTCATTTTAGATCTCAAGGAAAATAGTAAAGGAGAAGAATTAGATAAGCTTATTGGGGGGAAGAATCCACATGATATACAAGGGTCCCTCAGGGAGAAGGCAGGAGACAAGCAGTGGGAGGAACAACATAAAAACTCACCTCTGAGCACTTGAGGAACATGAAATAGGTCAACAAAGGGATCTCACGTGCGGACCTGTGGGAGCGACTTCCAGCTCAGAGCTTATCCCAGCTCCTCCATGGTTCTCTAATGGATCAAAACAAAAACCCAAATTCATCATTTCTTATGTCAGCCTAAGAAGCACCTTCCTCCTCCTCTCACAGATCTCACCTATTCCCCTGCCCCCTCCACCTCCCTCTGCTAACCAACAGCTTGTTTGCTGTATCTATGCGTCTGTTTCTCTCTTGGCTGGTTGGCTGTTTTGTCTTTTAGATTCCACGTATAAGAGAAATATACGGTATTTGTCTTTCTCCCTCTGGCTATTCCACTTAGCATAACTCCTTCTAGGTTCACCCATGTTGTTGCAAATGGAAAGATTTCATCCTTTTCTTATGGCTGAGTAATATTCCATTGTATATGTATTCCCCACCTGATCCAGTCATCTCTTGATGGACACTGGGGCTGCTTCCATAGCTTGGCTATTGTAAACAGTGCTGCAGTAAGCATAGGGGTGCACGTATTTCTTTGAACTGATGTTTGAATCTCAGTTTGGCATGGGTTCTGAGTGCTCTGGAGGGAAGAGAAACAAAGACATGGGAATGCAAACATTCTTCATCCTGCTCCCACCCACCTGGAGGTGAGCTCTAGGTTACTACTTACTCTGCAACAGGCCGTGTGCCAACATGTACTGAACTCTTGTGAACTGTTGGATAATTTTAAGTTTTACATCGACTGAGTCACAGAATAGCACACCTGTATGGGCGGTATTCTCATCGTTCTGTTTCACAGAGGAGAAGTGTGGGGCAATGAGAGGTGAACTTGCCTCAGAGAACATGGTGAGGGCTTGAGCCTGGGCAGCTTGACTCCCAATCCTGCTCTTATAGCTGCTATGACAATGTCTCTCTGTTTTCTTTCCTTTATCTTGCTTCCCTCTTACCCTGGATGTCTGCCCTAGGGATGACTACTCTCCTAGTTTCACTGATGAGGAAGCCAAGCCTTGAAAAGGCTGAGTGAACTTGCCCAAGACCACAAAGTGTTCCAGTAGTAGACCCTGGATTCAAAATCAGATTTACTTGTTTCTAACATTCTCTTTTATAGCATTCTGTAATTTCCCTTCGCTTATTTACTTAAAAGACTGTACTAATATCTTCCAGGTGGTGGAGACTACTTGCTCTTGGACAAACGAGTTGAGTGAGGTCCTAGGTTTTCCACTGAGCAGCTGAGTGACTTGGTTATTCTCCATGGCATCCCTGTGCCTGCCATCCATTCTTTACTGTCCTCTGCTCTTCCTTGTGCCCAGAGAGGCTGACCACTGCATCCCATTCACTTGTTTTCTGGCTTCCTCTTGAATTCAGCTAATGGAGTATTTAACCCAATGCTTACTCCTGTCCTTCCCTGGCTGGCAGCAGTGGCCACAGTTCCTGCTGGGTGGCGGCTCTTCTATGGCTCTGCCTCTCCCTGGAGTACGATAACATCACCCCTCCTTGCTACCCACCACCCAGCCCCTTCAAGCCTAGAGATGATAACAGCTTTCCACTTCTGTTAGTTTCTGAGGGCTTCGCCATGTCTTATAGATGGGTGTACTGTTTCCTCCCAGGGCTCTGACTGATATAAGACCCTTAAACAAAGCATGCAAATTTCTAGATTATCAGTTTCCCTTAATGTCAAGTGGGGATATAATACCAACCAAAATGGTAGTATTATATTTCAATCATTCAGTACAGTACCTGGCCCAAGATAAGTGGGCAATAGATAGAAGCCATTTATATGGTGGTTTTTATTATGATTATTCTGTGCTCTGAGGCCCTGAAGCATTCATCATCAATGTTATGTGACTAGGCAGGATCATTGTAAACAGCACGAAGTCATGCCTCCTTAACAACCTCAGTGGGAGTACAAACATGGGTCTCCATGAGCTGGCCAGTTAGCCCTTCACCTTTCACTGAGGCTGAACATTGGAAATAATAATAGTTTACTTTTTTGAGCTCATACTTTTTTTTATTTACCACATACTGTACTTAAGTTAATTTTGACAGTGACCTTAAGGGGCGGTTGCTCAAAGTGGCCTGTCCAAGGTCAACCACAGCAGCAAAGCTGAGATCGAACTCATGCTGAACTCACATCTCTCTGTCCCCAAAGCCTGGCTCTGTAGTCCACACGGGAGCTGGAGGAGGGATGGCTGTCAGCAGCAGCTCTCCTACCTCCTTCCAATAGGACACTCAGCTTTCTTAGTGGTGCGTGTCCAACAGTACAACATTCACTTCCTTTCTTTCCCCCCAAACCTACTTATTATTCTGTCATATAGGAGACAAACTGGGTCCCCCAGGGTGCCTAATGAGTTTGGTAAGCCGGTTAAAGGGGCAATGTTGAGTCTAAAGGTGGGTGTGTTTGATTAAGCTGTGGAGACTTCAAAGTGAGGTCAGGGGTCTGTGGGATCCATCAAAGGCAGCTTCTTGCTAGGAGCCTCACAGAAGGATGAGAGTGGGAGGGAGTCCTGCAAGGGGGGGGCTGGCTGGGGTGCAAGAGGGGATGAGAGGCTGGCAAGGCCAGCACAATGAAAGTGTCAGCAGGGGTGAGGCCTCTGCATCCCATGTGAATGATGGAGTTCCTACTAATGAGAAACTTGGAGAGAGAGTGGGCCCCAAGGAGCCTTGAAGGCAGCAAGACAAGCAGTGGGTGCCTATGCCGAGAGCACTGCCAAAGAGTTTGGCTGAAAAGCCCCCAGGACAGGGAGCTCAAATTTGTTTTCTCATTAGCTGAAATATTTGGAATAAATAAACAGATGTCTCTGGAGCCCATTTTATTGCATTTGGAATCATCTTTCATCAGGGTTGTGAGGGGGGGAAGATAATAGTTCCTCAAAAGTATAACCATTTTGAAAATACTTGAATAGACTATTTGATCATTTACGGGAAAGAAAAGACGATGTACTTAAAGGTTTTCCCCTTTCCCCCAACCCTCAAACAAAGAAAACACTCCATGTGTATGTTAACTTTAAAAAAAGAAAAGAAAAGAACCCCTCAGCCTTTCTTGCTGACTAAGAGAGAAGGAGCGGACAGCTGCCTCACTAGGGAGTGCTCAGCGGGAAGCTGGGGCCTTGACATAACCTTAATATATCCAGCGAGGGGATTCTTTCTCCACATAACAGCTTCTAACGATGGGCTTTGATGATCTCTAAACAAACCTCACATTGAGTAAATACCTGCAATATTTCTTTTACCTGTTTAGCCCATGTTAGCTGGGGTCTCCCTGCTTCTTGAGAAATAGACAAAATTGGCTCTACTCTTCTGTAGATCTATGAGAGGGTAAGAGTTTCCTAGTCATCTTTGGGTCTTACAAATCATTTAGTCATAACCACCCCTGCTTTACAGAAGGCTAAGATATAAAACCAGGACTCTTCCTTGATTTCCACAAAAATACTCACTTCACAGGGCATAACACGTGTGTAATCACATCAGCCGGGGATGTTGAGGATCAGAGAAAGAGCTATCTCCAAAGCAAATGTAAGAGTTATCTCCAAAGCAAATGTAAACAGACTTAAGGTTGAATGGTAGGTGTCCTGTACCTGGAAGTCCTCTGGGTACCCCACCCTGGGGATTTTCCCTGATCATTTCATATCACAAGGTGCCTCAGCCTTAAATCAGCTTGGTGGTCCCCTTTTTGGCTTCCCATATTTCTATGTTGTTTCTTACTCTCTTCACACATACTACCATGTCCATCACCACCATCACCACTACCACCATCACCACCACCATCACCATAACTATCCCCACCATCATCACTACCACATTACCACCTGCACAACAACCACCACATCACCATCACCACCATCATCATCATCACCATCATCACCACAGCCATCGCCACCATCATCATTACTACCATCACCATCATCACCATCACTATCACCACCATCATCATCATTGCCATCATCACCACAGCCATCATTACCACCCTATCACTACCATCACCACCACCACCACCACCACCACCACCACCAATCACCATCAACACCACATCACCACCTCCACAACCATGCTGGCACCCTGATCTCAGATTCTACCTGAACAGTGAAAAATACATTTCTGTTGTTTAAACCACCCAGTCTATGGTATTTTATTATAGCAGGCTGAGATAACACAGGTATTTTCCCAAATAAAGTCGGTTCCTCCTTTGCCAGCTACCAAAAGTAATTTTAGTATCACTATGGGGACAAGTGATCTTTTTAACCCATCTCCTTCCCAATATAAAAGTGTCAACAAAGAAAAAAATCTTCTAATTTCTCCTTTCAAGGTCCTGTGTAGGTAGAAGATGGGTCTGGACTTTGCCCCTAACTGGCTAGTTGGGCCTGGGTGTGTCCGATTTATCATTCTAGGCGTAAGTTTATCTGCTGATTAAGTGCAGTAATTAGAATAGATATCTATGTTGAAATGCACGATTTGATGATTTACAGAGATGGGAACCTGTAAATAATCCCTAAATAAGAGCAAAACCTTACTGATAAAGGTAGTATGAAGGCTGAGAATGTGAGCTGCTGGCATCTTCTCCTGAAGTTTATGTGTGAGTCTAGAAAGGTGACTCCAGGAAGGAGCTTCACACTCCATCTCACTAGAATTTCACTTGACTTTAAAATCAGGGTTGAATATAAAAGAGGTTGGTAATGTGTTTTCCTTTTCATAACCCCATCTTAGGGCCCATCTGTGTATTTTTGTGAAGCATTGGGATGAAATAGTTGAGATGTCTTTTAAGTTGTTCCATTAATCTGAACTTTCATTTTTTAGCAGAAGGAAATTTTTCTATCCTGCATCATTTAAATTCTTTGTCACTCTCCAAGTATTTATGCAACCCTTAATAATATCTCCTATTACTCTTGGTAACATGATCATTTATCTCAAAAAAATGTGTTCTCTGAATCATCTGAGGATCTTGATAAAAATAAATTCTCAAAATCCCTTTTTAATTACAGAAGATTCAGAAGTCCATTGTATGCTGTGTTAAGCATACTTCCTTCTCAGCATTTGCCCCTTCTCCTTGAATCCAGAGGAATGCAAGAATCCAGATAAAGACCATTTAGTTTTATCTGGGTCAGGCCTAAAAGACTCCTCATGGGAAGCATGAATTTCCTGCCTTGACAAAGATAAAATCATTACTAATGCCTCTGAATTTATAAAATAGAAAATGTTTTGGGACAGCAACAATAGGATCAAAACCCAGCTGGACAATCCCTTTTAGGAAAGAACATGGGATTTTGAGTTAGGAAATGAGAGTTTTGGCCTTGGCTGTCACTTGGACGTTATTTCTTGCTGTTTATGGAGACATTGATAATATTCTCTCCTCATTGGGTTGTCTTGTAGGTTTACTGTGGTAGTATAGGTGGTTGGGGTCTTTGAGAAATCCCGATAAATAGCTCCATCTTCCCTGATTAAACTCTGAACCAATTGAGAAACAACATAAAAAGTTAGTAAGCTTTTACTGAAAAAGCTAGGTTGATAAATATAGCGTAGTGAAAGAGCCAATAAGAGTGTGTAACTTCTGACACCCCAGTTTCAACCCTGGAACAACATGGAGCTGGAGAGAGACATTTCCTTCTAACCTTGGTGATTCATATTGGGATACTTTATGTGCTAGATTTCTTTGTATCAAGCATCCTGTTTAAGAAACCCTCCTGTTTAACTTAAGCAAAATAAATATGTCAGAGAATAATGAGGACTCTCAGAATGGACAGGAAGAAGGATAAGAGCCAAACCACCCTAAGGGCTTGGGTTGGGTTGAGATTGGGTTAAGGAGGCCACAAGACAGTCTCGTGGCAGGAATGTTATAGTGAAGAACAAGACTTGTTGATGACTGAAGTGACAACCATGTTTGGTCTCTTTTTTTGCTGCTTAAGATTCAGGGTACAAAACAGGAGTGTTGAAGTGGCTTAGCTTGGTTTGCATGGCTCTGCATGGACAAGGGCGACTGGAACCTTGGGTGGGTCCCATCAGTCTAAAGGTATTGTCAAAAACTCAATCCCAATAAAGGAAATTACACTTCTATTGGGAAGAGGAAATAAATTTTAAAAAATCCAATGCAGTGAGGAGCAAGATGGCGGAGAAGTAGCAGCTGAGACAACACCAGGTAGCAGGAGATCAGCTAGATAGCTTATCAAAACATTGCGAACACCTACAAATCCAACGGGAGATCGAAGAGAGAAAGAACAGCAATTCTGGAAACAGGAAATTGACCACTTTCTGGAAGGTAAGACCGGCGGAGAAGTGAATCGAAAGCGACGGGAGGATAGACTGTGGGGGAGGGGCCGGCTCCCGGCAAGCGGCGGAGCCACGGAGCACTAAATCGGGACTTTTAAAAGTCTGCTCCACGGAGGGACATCGCTCCAGAGGCTAAACCAGAGTGAAGCCCACGCGGGGTCAGCGTGGCCCCAGGTCCCGCAGGGTCACAGAAGGGTGTCTGAGTGTCACAGAGCTCGCAGGTATCGGAGCGGGAAGCCGGCTACAGAGACAGAGCCGAGGAGTGAGCTCTCAGCTCGGGGTTACCTTGAACCGGTCGCAGGCTGGGTGAGCTCGGAGCGCGGCCAGAGGCGAGGGATATGGGAGTAGCCGGGACTTTTCTCTGAGGAGTGGAGCCCCGAATCTCAGCTCCTCCAGGCCGGAGACTAGGAGGCCGCCGTTTTCATTCCCGTCCTCCGGACTCTACGGAAAGCGCTCAGGGAACAAAAGCTCCCGAAAGCGAAACCGAGCGGATTACTCAGCCCGGCCCCTGGTAAGGGCGGTGCAGCTCTGCCTCGGGCAAAGACACTTGAGAATCACTACAACAGGCCCCTCCCCCAGAAGATCAAAAGAAATCCAGCCAAGACCAAGTTCACTTA
>PISX010030051.1:0-19265 GCA_004024625.1 Mellivora capensis | reverse complement strand
AGAGGAGAAGGGAGTTGAGGGAAATTGGGGGGGAGATGAACCATGAGAGACTATGGACTCTGAAAAATAACCTGAGGGTTTTGAAGGGGCGGGGGGTGGGAGGTTGGGGGAGCCTGGTGGTGGGTATTGTGGAGGGCACGCATTGCATGGAGCACTGGGTGTGGTGTAAAACTATGTATGAATTCTGTTACGCTGAAAATAAATTAAAAAAAATTTTAAAAAAAGAGGTATTATCACCTTGTTTCATGAAGGAGAGTGGAGTGGAAATAGGCTGGGACATGCCCAAGGTCAGTGACAAATCAGAGGGGGTGCATTAAACTCCAGCTAAGGTCACCTTCTCAGTTCTAAATTATATTGCTTTCTGACTCTCTGGTCTCAGCTAGAACAGAAAAAGAGAGGACTCCATCTAAAAACAAGGTTGGTATCCAATAAACTATCAAGCTAATACGTGCAATATTTTAGTATAAGATTTTATATTTTAAGTTGCAGATAAAGCTGAAAAGCAGTGGAAGAATGGCATGAAGGCTTACACAACATATAAATAAAATTTTTGGTTTGCATTCACAAATGTTGAAAATTTTCATTAACTGATGACTTATGTATAAAACTAACTTCAGAATGGCAAGGGGCGCCTGGGTGGCTCAGTGGGTTAAAGCCTCTGCCTTCGGCTGGGGTCTGATCCCAGAGTCCTGGGATAGAGCCCCGCATCGGGCTCTCTGCTCGGCAGGGAGCCTGCTTCCTCCTCTCTCTCTGCCTGCCTCTCTGCCTACTTATGATCTCTGTCTGTCAAATAAATAAAATATTTTTTTAAAGATCTTATTTATTTATTTGACAGAGATCACAAGTAGGCAGAGAGGCAGGCAGAGAGAGAGGGAGAAGCAGGCGTCCCACCGAGCAGAAAGCCCGATGCGGGGCTCTATCCCAGGACTCTGGGATCATGACCCCAGCCGAAGGCAGAGGATTTAACCCACTGAGCCACCCAGGCACCCCTAAATAAATAAAATCTTAAAAAAACAAACAAACCCTAACTTCAGGATGGCAAAATATCCTTGCTTTTACAATAAAGTAGAGCTAACTTTAAAAACTATATAATGTATCCAGAACTTAATAAAGAATCAAACAATATTCTCATAATTTTGCCATCCCCGCTTTGTGAATAAGAGAGTTTAAGAGAGTTTCTATCACATTGTTTTAAGGAAACAAAGCACATTTGTTCTATTTTAGTGGCTGACCAACTAATTTACCAATCTAATCTATATACTTCTACCAGATAACTTTCCCTTAAGATATGATTTCATTAGGCTACAATTCTGCTCAAAAACTTGTAATGGCCTCCACTGCCCAAAGTGTAAGCCCATACGTCATAGAGTTCATGGTAGATTTGTACAGTAATGGCCTTCAATAAACCACACCTCTCAGAATTCCCAAACTTTGTAGTTGCCTATACATCGATGGGTGGCTTGGCCATCTGACTTGCCTTGGCCAATGGGATGCCAACAAGCATAACTGCCACAGAGATCTGCACTCTTGCAACAGCCTGCTACGTCCCCAGGAGGGATGGAGGGAAGGAGTCCAGGGCCCTGGCTGACTGCAGCTCCAGGACTGAGCCCCTGGGGGCTAGAGAACTGCACTGTCTTTATAGGACCTTGAGAAATGATAAACTATTGTCTTAGGCCACCAAGTTTAGGGACCCTTGATAAGGTGACAATAGGTAACTGATGCTGCATTCAAATGCATTAATAACCTGACCCTACTCTACCTTGTATTTTACTATTCTCTAACAGCTTCCCACCCATGCCAGTGTGGGTCTCAGATCTTGGCTTGGGTGCTGTCTTTTCTGCCTGAAACCTAACATCGTCAGCACAGCTCCTACAAGGCCCACTGCCTGCTCCGTTCCTCACCAACCTTCACTACTCAAATCCCTGTGATGCTGCTCATTCCATGCTCTTTGTTAGCTTCGCGTGTTGTCCTGATTTATGACCCAAGTGTCAAATGCAAATCTGGCATCCTAAACTATGCTACAAATTCTTACCAAGGACTTTACATATTCTTCTTGATTTCTCAATGACTTCAGTAAAAAACAGATGGCCTGCAAAAAAACCCTGGAAATACTTTAAAAGTGCAGAATAGTCCCTTTAGGGAGAAGCCTTCTTAGCAAGAGACTAAGCTGCTGGCAGGTCATTTAGTTACCTTATAAAACTCTGCCTCAGAGAGGTAGCAAGTGCTAGAAAAAACCAAACAAAGAAACCACTGGGGGTCATAGTGATTTCCTTCACATGGGCATCTAAGGCAATGACTTTGTGGCCTTGTGACTAAGCAATCATCAAAGGAGAGTCAGCTGTGCAAGAATTCTAAAACAAGTTTCCTTCCTGCTCTTTGAAGGGGTGAAGGGTTACCTACAGAAGTCACTGATACTGCTTGGGGGATGAGGGAGGATTTCCGAGCGCTGCAAATGTCTGGCAAACAGCACAGAGATGCAGAAGAAAGTAAATACTTTACTTTCCCATGACTATGACAACTGGACACCTGTCATCTAAAGTCTAGCTACCATACCCCCCTTTTCCTGGGGCATGCTTGTGCTGAGGGTGTGTAAGTTCATGGGTTTATTCTCAAAATCTCAAGAGGGAGCAGCCAAAGGTGGGCCATGGTGAAAGGGAGAAACAAGCTATACATAAAAGATACATAACCTGATTTGAAGTTTTCAAATCTAAAACTGTTAAAAACTAAATTTTCTACTTACATTACTTGGTGGTCTTAGTGTGGTATAGGGTGAAACTGGGGTCTGAACATTTTGGGGGTGACACTTAATACATAAGGAGAATTGTTTTGACCGTGTTAGAATTTGGTGATTTGGCATCTCAAGTTTTTAAGGTGATCATTGATAACATTCACCTTTTAGTAGGGAAATGCATGTATAGATGCAGGTCAGCTTTCTAAAAAAAAAAAAGTCTTGAAACTAGTGAACAAGTCTGGTTCACACAGAGAGACAAAAGCAAATGCTTGAATTCATTTTACAGAAAACACTCATTTTAAAATGAGATCTAGATTCAACCTTTAATTTAGATGTTTTTCCATTCAGACTAAAAATTTGCTCATATCACTATCAAAAGTTATAGGCCCAAAGGCAAGAAATTCTTCTTTATCAAGAGAACAATTCCTCTGCTACAAGATACTAACAAATATTTTAAATACAAATTTCATGTTATTAATTCACAAAGAATTGGTTTTGCACAGTGGAAAACATATTGACGGCTATGACATAAAATACTGAGTCACATCAATAACCATGATTTGATCATTAAATGTATCACTTATAACAGTCTATGGTTCCATTTATTCATTTCAAATATACTAATATCCTATCATTGCAAACTTCCATAGAATTAAATAATTTCAACCAACTTAAAGATCTTTAAAAAATTCACTATTAAGCACATCAAAATAATTAAGTAAAAATTTACTGAATGGTTTTTATATGTGCACTATATTTATAAATTTAGAAAAGAGACTTATCATTAACAGCTTTTTCATAATTTTTTCCTAGGTTTATTAAATTTTGTAGTCCAGGATTGAACTGTTCCATAACATTCTGACAAACAAAACAAACTAATAAAGTAAGCAAATAGTAGATCAAATAATCTCTAGATTTTTGTCACTACATAACCTGGGATACCTATGTATGCTTGCCAGTATAGTCTACAAAGCCATGAACGCTTATTTCAAATAATAAAGAGCACATACTTCCATACGGATGGAACAGGGTCCTTGCACTAGCAAGGCATGTGTAACCCTACTAGTTCTCCATTGCCCAAGGGCTGCCTAGAACCTACTGTAAGTGGAGCAAGTGGCAGATATGCATACCTACAAAGCATGCCCCACAGGGTCTATGGGGCCAGAAGCTGATGCTCCCTTTGGGGTTTAAGTAGGTTAATCGTTGTCAGGATAGGGTTAAAAACAGATGCACATGATTGGAACTTAATTATATGAGCAATGTCTTGGTTATCAATTGAACAGAAATTTCTAAGAGATCTTGTTAATGTTTATTCATTAAATACTTATGTAGTAACCATCAAGTGGTAGGTCCTATGCACATAGTAGATGGGAAGGCATGGTTTCCCTATCATGGATTTCATGATGCCATAGCATGCAAATGTTATGGTTTCCATTTTTAAAAGTGTCATTCTGTAGCAACAGAAAGTCACAAACATAGAAACAAATGCTATGATAACTATTGAGACAGGCAATTATTTAGACTGTTGACCTAAATTTAAAATATCCTAAATCGAAGTAGAGACAATAGATCACTCCTATGGGGCTCTGACTTCTTGACTCAGAACACATGGTGACTCAATGTATCTACAAATTCATTCCACCTACGAATAATGAGCTTCACAGTATTAATCATTCCAGACAGACCATTCAAGTCTCCTTACTCTCCCCCTCAAAATGTGAACCCTATTTGTAGAGGACCAAGCAATAAAAAGAATGAAAAATACCCAACATTCAAAGAGGCAGATACTTGATATACATACTCTGCTGGATAAAAAGGTTTTCCTTTATAAATCAGTACAGAGAGAATAACCTTTATTTTATCAAACAGTGATAAAGGCTTATCATGAAAAACAATCCCTCAAACCTGGACTCACTCCCAAGAGCACTTTCAACTAAGCTGTTATTCTTGTATTTATTTCCATAGTTTTGGATAATAATCTTGATTTTTCAATTTTGGAAAATAACCACTGGCTTTCTACTACAGTACATGAGGGCTCTGCTCTCCACACCACCCCACCTTCCCTACTTCAATCCTTCCTATATAATTAAATGGCAATTTCCTAGTAAGTTGATAGTGTTTATTAGGACTTTGTAAATATCCGTCATACAATGCAAGGAATATACTAAGGATTATGTTTCCTTTCTTGATACAGTCTTTCTTTCTCTTGGGATTAACAATCATCTCATCCCCCCTCCTCCCAGCTTAGTTTTCCATAATTCCACCTTAAATTTTTCCACATGCTCTATCACATCTAACAGAAGTCTGTCAGTATTTTTCAAATGCACAAAGTTGTCAGCTAATCTTCCATTCCATTTTCTCCCAGAACTTCCTCCAAGGACTCTCCGTCCTCTTGCTCAGTCTGGTCTGACTGTCCCTGCCATGCTGTTAATCCTTGCATGTCCCTTTCTGATCCCCTGTGTTAGAACTTTTGTTAACTGGTCTCCACACCTTCCTCTTTCTTATTTTATTCCTATTTGCTGGAGATCATTTTCCAAGAGCAACCCAAGAAATGATGCCTAAGAGGTAAGTTTGAGTCCCCATGTGTCTGAAATTATCTTTACCTTGACATTTGATTGATATTTTGCTGGGTAGAGTATTACAGAGCTCAAGTGGATTCTCCCTTAGAATTTTAAAGACATTGCTCCACTATTTTTAACATCTGGTTTTGCTATTTATAAGTCAGCTGTCATTTCTTCTTCCTTTGTACAGAACTTTAGTAGGGGGATGCTTATTTTTGGAAGCTCTGTATACTACATAATGGTCTACCTCAGTGTGGGACTTTTTTCATTTATTTTACTGGGCACTTGATTCACCCCTTCCATATAAAAAATTACTTCCTTTAGGTCTGAAAAATGTTCCTATTTTGTCTCTTATCTCTCCCAACTTTCTGAAATTCTGATGACTATTTTACGAATCCTGATTTCTTCTCTAATCATTTTACCTTTTTTCTCTGATTTTCCACTTTTTGTTTCCCCATTTCTGACAGATAACAACTTCACATTCCAAACTCTTTTATTATGTTATTTTTTTAGATTTATTTATTTTGGAGAGAGGGAGGGGGGGAGTGCACCCAAGAGCAGGGAGGGGCAGAGGGAGGAGAGACAGAATCTTGAGCTGAGTCCCCACTAGGGCTCTTTCAGAGACTTTAGTTATTCTCCTGCACCCCTCATCCCCTGTTTCTCTTCAGGATTTGTCTGAGAGATAGAGCACAAGTGAGTGAGCATGAGAGCAGGGGGAGGTGCAGAAGTAAAGAAACTCCAAGCAGACTTCTCCACTGAGTGCGAAGCCCAGTGACCCATGACCCATGAAATCATGACCTGAGCTGAAACCCAGCATTGGATGCTTACCCAAGTCAACCAGAGTTGGACACTTAACCAAGTCAACCAGGCAACCCCGGTTCTTCCTTTTTATTTTATTTATTATTTATTTTTAAAGATTCTATTCATTCACCTGACAGAGATCACAAGTAGGCAGAGAGTCAGGCAGAGAGAGAGAGAGGAGGAAGCAGGCTCCCCGCTGAGCGGAGAGCCCGACGCGGGGCTCGATCCCAGAACCCCGGGATCATGACCTGAGCTGAAGGCAGAGGCTTTAACCCACTGAGCCACCCAGGCGCCCCTGGTTATTCCTTTTTAAAAGCATCTCATTCTCGTTTTGTGAATGTAATATTGTCTCTAATTTGAATCATCTGAAAGTAATATTTTTGTTATTTTTCTCCCAGTTCCCCTGGGATCTCCTGATTATTTCTTTTCATTGTTTGGTATCCATCTGTCTTTTATGTTGGAGACTTTCATCAAACATCTGGTGAAACGTGATTACCAGTTCGTATTTAAGAGTAAAGCCCTAGAGGGGCGCCTGGGTGGCTCAGTGGGTTAAAGCCTCTGCCTTCTGCTCAGATCATGATCCCAGGGTCCTGGGATCCAGCCCCACATCGGGCTCTCTGCTCAGCAGGGAGCCTGCTTCCTCCTTTCCCTCTGCCTGCCTCTCTGCCTACTTTTTGATCTGTCAAATAAATAAATAAAATCTTAAAAAAAAAAAAGAGTAAAGCCCTAGAATGGTGGTTTGAAGTTTGTGGGTGTGGGTGTATACACGGGGTGGTTGTTGACTAGCAGGCTTCATTTGGAGTGACTGGACAAGTCAGCTATAGAGAAACTGGCCCTGTGACAGTAACCAGGGTCCACTGAGTCTCTTCAAAGAAATTCCTCATTTTCTATTAAGGGTAGGGGAAGAGGCAATCAGTAGGTGGTCAGCTTTCCCCATCACAAAGGGGAGTGGGTTGGGAATTCCAGTTTAGTGGCCTGATCTTTACTGAACTCCCAAGCTCTCTGCTCCAGGGTTTCTTCCCTCCTGCTGGTGTTTTCACATGGAGAACTCCTCTGATTCAATATATCCTAAGATTAAATCTCCAGTCTGCCAGGCAGAGAGAGCTGCTGGTAGTACTGGTGATTGTCGTAGGAAAGGGAAACTAGCAGTTTAACCAACGTGTGTAACTCCTACTCCAGCCCTGGGTGTCTCCATCCCCACCTTCCGTGGGGCTGCTCCTCAGCCTCTGGGTGAATGGCTCAGCCCTCATCAGTTCTCCTACTGCAGATTCTTTAGGTTTTCTCAAGGCATGTACCACTCCTGTCCATTTTTTTTATCACCCCAAATTTTCTTAGGCCTTTTGTCAACTGCTAAGTGTTTTTTTCAAGCCTTTACAGCATGGGTTTACGGTCCCCTCCCTTCCTTTTAAAGTTCTGCTGCTTTCAATTAATGTATTATTTGAAGAAAAAGAAAAAAAAAAACCCCTCATGGTCAATCTGCTGTGCTTAACTGGAAGTCCTTTCATCCTGTGTTATTAGAGCCCCGTGTCTGAGCCCCATTCACAACCAATAGACATGAAACCCCAAAGCCAAGGATGACTCCCCTACCAGACTCTCTGTAAGATGGCAAGCCTCAACACCTGATCACAGGGACCTGTGGCCACAGCTGCTATTTCTATCATCTTTCTCAATTCCCCTTTTTGTTTTTAAGCCTATTTTGAAATCATTTAACATTCACAAGAAGTTGTAAAAACTGCACGGAATTCTCAGGTAGGCTTCCCCTAATGGTAACTTATATAACCATAGTACAGTATCAAAACCAGGAAACTGACAATGGTACAACACTTATTAGCTAAACTACAGACTTTATTTGTATTTACCGGTTTTTATATCACTCATTTGGGGGAGGGGGTGCATTATTCCTATAGAAATTTTACCACATGTGCAGATTTGTTTAACCATCACCACACCACAGTTAAAATATAGAAATATTCCATTAGCACAATGATCGCCCTCACGCAACTCCTCTATAGCCACACCCTCCTCAACAGTCTTGGCAACCACTGATCTCAATCACTGTAATTTTGTCATTGTGAGAATGTTATATAAATGGAATCATACAGTATGTGACCTTTGAGACTGGCTTTTTCACTCAGCACAATGCACATAAGAGCCATCCAAGTTGCTGGGTGTAATCAATGGTTTATTCCCTTTTTTGGCTGGTAGTATTCGACAGCATGAATGTATCACAATTTATACATTTGCCCATTGAATATATGGGTTGTTTATAGTCTTTTGCAATTGCAAATACACCTGACATGGACAATCACATAGGGGTTTTCTCGTGAACGTAAGTATTCATATCTCTAGGATAAATATCTAGGAGTTCAACTGCTGCATCATATGGTAGTTGTATGTTCAACTTTCTAAGAAACTGCCAAACTATTTCCTGAGTGCTTGTGCCATTTTACATTCCATCAGTAATGTATGAGAGTTTCAGTAATTTTTAAAAAATATTTTATTTATTTATTTGACAGAGAGAGAGATCACAAGTAGGCAGAGAGGCAGGCAGAGAGAGAGCGGGAAGCAGGCTCCCCCCTGAGCAGAGAGCCCGATGGGGGGCTCAATCCCAGGACCCTGAGATCATGACCCAAGCTGAAGGCAGAGGCTTAACCCACTGAGCCACCCAGGTGCCCCGGTAATTTTTAAAATCTAATAACTTCATTAGAAAATAATTACTTTTTAATAAAAAGATAAAACTACTCTTCAAATATCTCTTTTAAAATTCTTATAATAATTTTACGAGACCAAGTCTGGATGTTGAGAACGTACGTTTTAATTAAAAGATAAAACTTTAAAAAAACATAATTTAAAATTCTCACACTAATCTTTTAATGCTGAGTCTCAGTGGGTAAAAATATAAGGAAACAGATACAGAGCTAATCCCCTACTAGTATATAAGCAGTCATAAAAAGAAGCCCAGACCTGTGTTCTTTCTTAAGATTATTCCTAGTTCAAAAAAAAAAAAAAAAGATTATTCCTAGTTCAGCTTACCCACATAAGGGGAAAATATAATTTGGTCTCTTGATATAATTCTTGAAATGCTTGCATGTAAGTCCTATCTTAAAATATGAAAAACAATTAATGAGAACTCCCAAAGTTAACACCAAGCATAAACCACTATCCAAATGATGCTACTGGGGAAAAACAAGTTAACTACTAAGACCTGAGACTACAATAAGCTTCAGAGAAAAATATAAGTTTTTTTTTTAAAGATTTTATTTATTTATTTGATAGAGAGAGAACTCACAAGTAAGCAGGGAGGCAGACGGGGCGGGGTTGGGGGAGCAGGCTCACTGCCGAGCAGAGAGCCCGATGCAGAGCTCTATCTCAGGACCCTGGGATCACAACCTCAGCTGAAGGCAGAGGCTTAAGCCACTGAGCCACCTAGGCACCCCCAAAATACAAGTTTTTAAGCTTGAAAGTTCAAGAAATACTTCAATTCCTTAATATTTAGCTTTAGCTACAGAAATTTTTCCCCCCAGGAACTCTGACCCCTTTGAACAGTGGAAAATCCGCTTCTACCCTGGCTCTTGGCCATTAATCTAGTAATTTTAGCTGAAGTACATGTATTTTTGAACCCAGGAACAAAAAAGCAGTGCTGCCTTTGTATTCCACAATCTGCAAAGTTTTATAAGTAGCAGTGGCTATCTTTGTCAATTGAATGGGTCCCTCTTTTTTTTTTAATTGGGTCAAAGGTCATATGCTTTGTTAAGGCTTGTTGAGACCCAAATTTTTTATACAGCCTAGGATTTTAAAATCACCAGTAGTAATGAACAAATCCATTTTAATGTAGGTTTGGCACTAAGAATAAAAGGTTCAAGATACAAAGTACAAAAACAAAATAAATTATAAAAGGTATTAATGGTCCAAGAAACACTATTTTGTTATAATCAGTAACAAAAGCTTAGTATGTATTTTACCTGTTAATGCCTGGCAAGGAGGATAATTTGCCAAATCAGTTTCAACCGAAATGAGTTTCATTTCCATTCAGAGAGCATTATGGGTAGTCTAAACTAAAATAACTGGTGATATCACTGTACTACTTGTGCTGAGGTCATATGAAGAAGAGTTGGTTCTGGGATAAAAGCTCAGTGGGGGTTGGGGGAAGCTCAATCAGCGAGATTAGAAAATTAACTATTAGCTGTTCTAAATAAAATGTTGAGGAACAGACCATTCAGAACCTAGAAGGCACTTTCCACTAGATTTCTAGCTGGTCCATTTATCTCGTGCTTTTTCCTTTACTTCCTGCAGACCAACACATTATAATTTTAAACATAATTATACAATCTCAGGATGGCTTTAATTTCCTCACCGTTAATATTTTTCTTTAATTTTTGAAAAATTATTACCTTTACCAGTACGGAACTATAGACTATGAAGCATAAATTAATACAATTATGACTAGCCAGATAGTTAAACTGAGCTGAATTTAAATTTCCAAGAATTGGTTTCTTTACATTCCTTTTTTCAATTCTGTACAAGACCAAGGACAAATTATTTGATACTTCTCATTTGAAAAATGCGGGTAATATTTATACTGGAATAAGCTTTTAAAAATGATTTAAGAATCTCTAGTAGAGTTTTATATTTTTCATACCCATCTTAAATGGCAAGCACAAGCCAAGTAAAGGGAAATAAGACAACAGAGACGTTTTGTTTGAAGTATTAAGTTACAGACGAAATATTCAAGCATCCAATACATAAAACACAAAAATGCTTATCAGTCAAATGTGAATAGTGTTTTGGTTCTCCTTCAATCTGTATTACCTATCTATGCTACTAGCTATCAACTTACAGTACTCATCAATTTGTATTATCTATCATTTTTAACCCACCATCCCAGTAGTAATGGGCCAGGGGAACATGGGATGAAAAAAACTGGGCGGGAGGGAACCCTGGGCAAATCACATAAAGACCTCGCTAAGCTTCAATCTCCTCCTCTATAAAATGTAAATAATGATTATTTGGATCTCATGAGGAGTATAAAGATTCAATGAGATAATAAGTATTTATGAACACTAATGTGCTCTTCCAAGCATTTCATAGTATATACTCAATCAACTGTAATAATTGATATTCCAAGACAAAAGTCTAAAATATTAGCCAACTCTCCAAACAGATGAACATTCCCATTTCCACAGATGTCTCCAGATACCTTACTTCCTGTCTGTACCATGAAAGTAAATGATACTGGCTATTCTATCTTGAAGTGTCACATCAGGATGAGAGAAACCATGAATACAAAAACCTCTAGAGAAGTGTGGGATACAAAGGAAATTGGAAGTGTTATTTCTTTTACTCAGTGAGAACATTTTATTCCTTTTTCTCCCTATGGGATACATTTGACGTTTATGGTGTACCACTATTTTTCAGGCTCTATGCCTAGTGTTTTACATGGGCTGTCTCATTAGGTCCTAACAACATGATTATTATTATCTTCATTTTATGGATGAGACACCAAAGCTTTGAGATGCTAACTTTAAAAACCTTGCTGAATCAGGTCCCACAGGTCATGCCCAGGCAGCCTCCCTGCTAACCTTTGTGCTCACCCCTCAGGACTCAATACAATTCCTCGAACTAGATTGTTGGATCAAGTGAACTGAAAATGCTTATATGACAGATCACTCACTATTCTAGTATGATAAATTATGGGAGTCTCTACAATATTTTCTTTTTAGATGATTTCTTGTAATACTCCTGACTTTTTATGAATAACATCTTCTAATGGCAGCACAATATTGACCAATTCTACCCAAGCAAACGAATATTTGACATTCTTCTTCTATTTTCCTTAAAAAAAAAAAAAGTAAAGAAGATTCCTCAACTACCTGTGGCCTCATAGGAATAATGGTCAAGACTACCATATTGATTTCCTTCAGCATCAAGGAATTACAACACTTCAGAATGACATTACCAAACCACAGGATGCTCTCACCACCCCAGTCAATTCTCCCTAGGGAGCCATCAATTAAGAATGCTGTTCATTTTCTAACTCCTATTTTATACTTTTTAAAAAAGATTTTATTTATTTATTTGTCAGAGAGAGAGGAGCGAGAGTGAGCACAGGCAGACAGAGTGGCAGGAGGAGGCAGAGAGAGAAGCAGGCTCCCTGCCAAGCAAGGAGCCCGATGTGGGACTCGATCCCAGGACGCCAGGACCATGATCTGAGCCGAAGGCAGCTGCTTAACCAACTGAGCCACCCAGGTGTCCCTTATTTTATACTTTTATATGTACATGTATTTAGTCATGAATGATACATAATTTTCCTTTGTACATTTTAATAAGTGGTATCATAATACATTTCAGCCACATTTTTTTTTATTCAGTGTTATGTTCCTGAGACCTGTCCACCTTGTTATATATTGTCTATTCCTACTTAACCTCTGTATGGTATCCCATTGTGACGGCTAGTTTTAGGAGTCTGCACAACAGGGGTATGGTACCCAGTCAGTCAATTAGATACTAACGTAGGTGTTGCTGTGAAGGAATGCTACAGATGTGGTTAACATCTACAACCAGTTTACTTTAAGCATTATCCTCAATAATCTGGGTAGGCTTCATTTAATCAGCCGAAAAGCCTTTAGAATAAAACTAAGGTTTCCCTGAGGAAGATGACATTCTGCCTGTGGACCGCAGTATAAGCTTCTAGCCTGCCAGCGTGCCTACAGATTTCAGATTTCCCAGCCTTCACAATCAAGTAAGCCAATTTCTTCATTTCCTCTGAGTAGCATTTAGATGGTTTACAAGTTCTGGCTAATATCAAGTATGGAGCAAGGGATTGTACACGTCTCCTTATACACACAGGTATGAAGAAATTACCTAAACAAAGAATTGCTGAAGCACAGGGTTTGTGACAGATTTTTCAACTTTGTTAGATACCACCAGATAGGTGTACCTGAGTGGCTCAGTAGGTTAAGCATCTGTCTTCAGCTCAGGTCATGATCCTTGGGTCCCAGGATCAAGCCCTGCATGGGACTCCCTGCTCAGTGGGAAGTCTGCTTCTCCCTCTCCCTCTGCCCCCCTTCCCCTGCACGCTTGCACTCTTGCTCTCCCTCACTTGCTCACTCTCTCAAATAAGCAAAACCTTAAAAAAAAAAAAGACACCGCCAAATACTTTGGAGAAAGCGGCCGCAACATGTGCTCCTACAACCACTGTATGAAAGTACTATCCTACCACACTTGAACCAACACTCGTCATAAGTGGAAAACGGTACCTGTTGTAAAATAACCTTCACTGTCTCCCTTGTCAGCAATAAAAAAGTTCACATGACTGGAAATATCTAAGTAGGAGAGGACAAATGAGGAAAGGTAGTTTATCTGTATATTATAATGGTTTTAGGCTCAACTATCTGTCATAGATTAAGGTTATCAGAGAGCATTATCCTTAGCAGTAGGATAGGGCACCAAAAGCCTGGATATTTCCCATAATTAAGCAGGTTTGGACTCCAGCCACTCTGTCCCCTGACTCCAATCATTGTGCTCCAAGGCACATGGCCTCTGGGCTGTTCTCAGAACAGGTCAAACCCATTCTCACCACAGGGGTTTTGTACTTGCTCTCCTTCTGCCTGAAGACTCTCTTCCTGGATACCCACCCACCAGTCTCAGCATTAAACCTCTGAGACACTTTGTTCTGCTTGCCTCCTAATGTCCAGTAGCACCTCCAGCCTTCCCTTCTCTCTAGCTCTGTGCTTCTCTTACTTCAAAAGGCTATTCACTACCTCACAGGATACAACACATCACTCTACTGCTGCCTTAATAGGAACTGCATTTAAAAGGCCAAGGACAACCTGTAGCATCAAGGACAGTGCCTTGATCATTTAATGTACTCAGCAGCAGCAGCAGTTTTCGATTACTGTTGTTGTTCTATAAGACACATACATGCTCATGGAGGAATCGGCTGCATGATGTGCCCCCAGCTCATCAGAACCTACTCAACAGACACAGTGACCCAGGAGGCCAGTTAGCTATGAAAATCAGGCATGAAGTGATCCACCACTTGCAACTTCATTACCTCAAAGTAACAGCTCCAAGAGAGGGCCAAAAAAGCTGTAAGGCTCTGCTCTATAACTACAAGTCATAATTAACTTACAAAATCTGAAAATGTCAGTGTTTTCCTTGTGAATTTTGCCTTCCTAATCCTTGTTTCTCCAAGTTGATTTTTAAATTACTTTTTAAGTATCAGACAGTAATGTGGCCCTTAAAAAAGTACCTTATTGGGCACGTGGGTGGCTCAGTTAGTTAAGCAACTGCCTTTGGCTCAGGTCATGATCCCAGAGTCCTGGGATCGAGTCCCACATTAGGCTCCCTGCGCAGTGGGTAGCCTGTTTCTCCCTCTCCTCCTGGCTCCTGTCCTCTCTCTCCAATAAATAAAAAGTCTTAAACAAAAAAAGGTACCTTGTTAGGGGCGCTTGGGTGGCTTAGTCAGCTAAGCAACTGGCTCTTGGTTTTGGCTCAGGTCATAATCTCAGGGTCCTGGGATCGGCCCCCACGTCAGGCTTGGTGCTCAGTGCAAACTCTGCCCTCTCCCTCTGCTCCTCCCCACCCCCCAAAATAAACAAAATAAAATCTTTAAAAAAAGCACCTTGTTAGAAACACCTCAAATGTCCACCAACTACTAAACAGATGAACATGGTACATCCATAAATGATTATTCAGCCATAAAAAGGAATAAAGTATCAATACACACAACACAGATGAACATCATGCTAAGGGAAAGAAGTCACAAAAGACCACATATTATATGATTCAATTTATATGAAATACGTAGTAAGACAAACTATAGAGAGCAGAATTATATTAGAGGTTGCCTGGGGCTTAGAATGAGAACGAGGAACGACAGCAACGGTCACAAACGACTTTTTGGCATGACGAAAATGTTATAAAACTGGATTGTGGTGATGGTTACACAATTTTGTAAATTTACTGAAACAAATCACGGAATTGTACACTTAAAAGTAGTGAATTTTTTTACTGAATTATACCTCAATTAAGTTGTGTGTTTGGTTTTTGTTTTGTTTTGTTTTGTTTTTTTAAGGAAAAAAAAAACAGCTATAACAAAAGCCCTGGACTCTTCTTAACGTTCCAGGCTGCTAAGGGCTCAGGCTTTAAACCCTTAATGCTATGGAATGCCGCAAAGTTACGTGTCTTTTTTCATTCCTTGGTTGTTTCCAGCTAGCCTGCCCACAGAGAGCCAGGTGTATTGAGATGCAGGTCATGCACTGTGCTTTGTGAACACTGGTCCAGCACCATCCAGAAAAGTCCTACTGGTCTGCAAGCATTTTCCCATGTAGCTGTTAGCAGCAACTTCCCCTCCTAGAGTGATAATCAATTAGATCCATTAGTAGAAATAAATAATCCAGCTATTTTGAGAACAATCTCCTGCTGGATTAGCAGTTGCCTTTCCAGTTACGACTGGGGAAAAAGTTTGGCAAATGTTTCTCCAGGAAAAAAAAAAGTCGTTTCTGTGTCCTTTTATAAGGATAGTTTCATAGGAAATCTTTAGCCCACAGAGAAAATTCACCATGAAAGTTTCTCTCTGACTTAAAAGTTGTTTTGCCTGCATTCTTCCCTTTCTTTCTTCTCTTCCTCCATATCCAAGCTTTGATTTATAAGTAATTATTTCTGCAAAAGTGGTCCTTCAGAGTGCAAAGGGCATGCCAGAAATGAAGCCATGACACCCTCAGAGTTACATGGCTCCATTCCTGAGCACATTCCTGAGGACATCCTGAGCACTGGGCCAGTGACCAGCAAAGCACAGGGCTAGCTCTTTGGGCTTAGCTTCTCCTGAAAGAATATTCTCTGAATGTTCTAAAAGCACCTATTAGATCATGAGCTCCTTAAGAACCGAGAGATGAGAATCAGTATGATCATCCAGAAAACTATGTATTGCTACCTCTTAAGATACACTACTAGAAGCAATAACATCTCCATGACCTTTTATTTCAGATTTCCTTGACAAACTCCACTTTCTCTAGTCTCTACTCATTTACGCAGCAGGAACTGTTCTGAAGCAAAAGCGAAGTTAAACAAAACAAAAAGATCCCACACTGGCGGGATAAAGTAAGAAGTGTGCTCTTATAACTTTCAAGGCTTTTGCATGAAACTATCAACCCTGTCAAGAAAATTAAGTCCCAGGGCTATCCCACCCAGTAAATTAGTGTAAGAATCTAGGTACTCAACTGCTTTGTTTTAATTATGAAGGGAGAACCATGTTACAGGCAATCTGAGTCCATGACCATCCTTGATAAAGTAACTTGAAGAAAAAATAATGACCTGAATCTTGCTCAACACTACAAAGTTTCATTCTATTTAAAATACTAGACAAAAGTTTTACATTTGTCTATAGAATTACTTGAAACCACTTTTCTTCTAGTTTAAGTGCAGACAATTATACTGGGTCCAAGGTCCAACAGGTGATATATATATATATATGGATATATATAGATATATCTATCTCTATGGATATAGAGATAGATATATCTATATATATCTATAGATATATATAGATATATCTATCTCTATATCCATAGAGATAGATACGTATATATATATCTATCTCTATGGAGATAGATATCTATCTATCTATCTATCTATATATAATCTAGATATAATCTAGATAGATATCTATCTATCTATCTCCATAGAGACACATATTTCTTGGCAGTGTGAAAAAAGCTTTTGGGGCTAAAAGCAAGCTTTCCTAGCCTTGGCAATTAGCAAGCTTTCAGACACTGTAACAATGTCTGGCCCACACTGGCCTCAATTGGACAAGGGATTTGGGGATCCTGCCCCAGATTTGAAGCAACTTTTGGACCTTGCACTTCAGAGGGAGTAGTACCTAGGAGAATGAAGTAAAAACCACTTCTTGAAATTCCAACTATGATGAAATCCGTATCCATTTTTGCTTGGTTCCCAGAGATGCACATTCCTACTTAGAAGAATAGACACACAATCCCCCCTACAGCTATAGTACCAAGAGGACTATTACATAACTCTCAATGGGAATCTGAAAATGGGCCTCTTCCAGTATTTTCCTATGGGTGGGGGGGCCCCAGGAAGGGTATTGTGGCAAATACAAGATAATGTGTACTTAGGTTTCGTTCCACTAATTCTGTAAAGTCCTTCTCATGTCTGGGCCTTTGAAACAACTATATATGTATGTGTTTAATCTTTATTACATACCTACAGTGAACAGTGAACCCAGTTATGCTGGACATACAGAACACAAAGATGAATGAGGAAAGCATTCTAGCCCTTGAAAATGCATGGTCTAACAGGGAGACAGGTATTTAAAACGTACCAAGGCAATCCAGACTGACATGGTGAAAATAAGAAATACAAACATCTTTAATATTACTTGAATATCATGGGATCGGGAGGGAGACAAACCATAAGAGACTCTTAATGTCACAAAACAAACTGAGGGTGGCTGGGGGGGAGGGGGGTTGGGAGAGGGTGGTGGGGTTATGGACATTGGGGAGGGTATGTGCTATGGTGAGTGCTGTGAAGTGTGTAAACCTGGCGATTCACAGACCTGTACCCCTGGGGATAAAAATATATGTTTATAAAAAAAAAATATATATATTACTTGAATATCACTTAGAAATATATACCTTATATATACACTTAACAACTTAACAACTGTCTGCCTTCAGCACAGGTCAGGATCCCAGCTGGGGTCCTGGGATTGAGCCCCCCATAGGACTCCCTGCTCAGCGGGAAGCCTGCTTCTCCCTCTTCCACTCCCCCTGCTTGTGTTCCCTCTCTCGCTCTCTCTGTCAAACAAATAAATAAAATCTTCAAAAAAATGTAACTTTATCACAGATAAATGGTTATCTATTAAGGGAATAGCAATTAAGTTACTGGGTCTCAATCAGTTCTCAAAAGATAAATACTTGAAGGCTATAGAGCACACTGGACTATTTGTTTGAGTGTTCCTACCTGCCTACTTACTGTTTTTAAAAGGTGTGTCATGGAATAAAAAGCAAGCAATGAATTTACAGGAGAGAATGTCTCATGTGATGGGTCGTATTTGTTTAGAAAGCCCTTAAAGTACTTAACAGGGAACAGGAACTTTACTAGATCAAGGTAAACCGCTTACTTCATATACAAGTGACACTATTTTTATAATTCACTAGTTGTTTCCAAACGCTATTCTTATATCATATCCTAAATAATTCTAGTTGAACTTCCCTCACCCAGACCCTGTGAGATGGGTCATTTTGTTTTCCATTAAAACTTGCAACCCTGGGGCACCTGGGTGGCTCAATCAGTTAAGCATCCAGCATCCAACTCTTGATTTTGGCTCAGGTCATGATCTCAGGGTTGTGGGATCGAGCCCTGCACCAGGCTCCAATGCTCAGTGTGGAGCCTACTTGGGATTCCTTCCCTCTGCCCCTCCCCCCACTCACTCTCTCTAAATATATCTTAAAAAAAACAAAACCAAACTGTAGCCCTTGCAACTGAGAAATATTGTTCAGAAACTTAAAATAATTTTAAAATACTTCAAGTTCATTACATATAGTTCCCAGATACCAGTAAGGGAAATCAAAACTTCTAATTTTTTTTTGGTTTTGTTTTTTTGGTTTTGTTTCTCATGTGATTCTCTCTTACCCAACTTTCCAAAGACTTCTTACAACTTGCCTTAAAACCTCTTGAACTTAACTTGCACATACATTTATTTTTTTCTTTCTTCCAATAGTGAGACAAAACAAAGTCCAAAGAACTGTATTGGTAAAGGCAGGACCCCTCTGAGAAAGAGGGTGGGGAGAGGAGCAAGGAAACACAATTGATACAGGTAAGCCAAGGGAAAGCAGAAAGGCTGGACAGACTAAAACCTCAGCATTGTTGTCCTGTCATAAGCTATAAACTCTAGAAAAGTACAGACTGTTTTTTTTTTTAAATTTTTTAAATTTTTATTTTTTTTATAAACAATTTTTATCCCCAGGGGTACATGTCTGTGAATCGCCAGGTTTACACACTTCACAGCACTAACCATAGCACATACCCTCCCCAATGTCCATTACCCCACCCACCTTTCCCGACCCCCTCCCCCCAGCAACCCTCAGTTTGTTTTGTGAGATTAAGAGTCACTTATGGTTTGTCTCCCTCCCAATCCCATCTTGTTTCTT
>PISX010030050.1:0-19212 GCA_004024625.1 Mellivora capensis | reverse complement strand
ATTTTCCCAACACCATTTATTGAAGAGGCTGTCTTTTTTCCATTGGACATTCTTTCCTGCTTTATCGAAGATTAGTTGACCATAGAGTTGAGGGTCTATTTCTGGGCTCTCTATTCTGTTCCATTGATCTATGTGTTTGTTTTTGTGCCAGTACCATACTGTCTTGATGATGACAGCTTTGTAATAGAGCTTGAAGTCCAGAATCGTGATGCCACCAGCTTAGGCTTTCTTTTTCAATATTCCTTTGGCTATTCGAGGTCTTTTCTGGATCCATATAAATTTTAGGATTATTTGTTCCATTTCTTTGAAAAAAATGGGTGGGATTTTGATAGGGATTGCATTAAATGTGTAGATTGCTTTAGGTAGCATAGACATTTTCACAATATTTCTTCTTCCAATCCAGGAGAATGGAACATTTTTCCATTTCTTTGTGTCTTCCTCAATTTCTTTCATGAGTACTTTATAGTTTTCTGAGTATAGATTTTTAGCCTCTTTGGTTAGGTTTATTCCTAGGTATCTTATAATTTGGGGTGCAATTGAAAATGGAATTGACTCCTTAATTTCTCTTTCTTCTGTCTTGTTGTGGGTGTAGAGAAATGCAACTGATTTCTGTGCATTGATTTTATATCCTGACACTTTACTAAATTCCTGTACAAGTTCTAGCAATTTTGGACTGGAGTCTTTTGGGTTTTCCACATAGAGTATCATATAGTCTGCAAACAGTCATAGTTTGATTTCTCCTTTGCTGATTTGGATGCCTTTAATTTCTTTTTGTTGTCTGATTGCTGAGGCTAGGACTTCTAGTACTATGTTGAATAGCAGTGGTGATAATGGACATCCCTGCTGTGTTCCTAACCTTAATGGAAAAGCTTTCAGTTTTTCTCCATAGAGAATGATATGTGCGGTGGGTTTTTCATAGATGGCTTTGATAATATTGAGGTATATTCCCTCTATCCCTAGTCTTTGAAGAGTTTTGATCAGGAAGGGATGCTGTACTTTGTCAAATGCTTTTTCAGCATCTATTGAGAGTATCATGTGGTTCTTGTTCTTTCTTTTATTAATGTGTTGTATCACATTGATTGATTTGCGGATGTTGAACCAACCTTGCAGCCCTGGAATAAATCCCACTTGGTCGTGGTGAATAATCATTTTAATGTACTGTTGAATCCTATTGGCTAGTATTTTGGTGAGAATTTTCGCATCTGTGTTCATCAAGGATATTGGTCTGTAATTCTTTTTTTTTGATGGGATCCTTGTCTGGTTTTGGGATCAAGGTGATGCTGGCCTCATAAAATGAGTTTGGAAGTTTTCCTTCCATTTCTATTTTTTGGAACAGTTTGAGGAGAATAGGAATTAATTCTTCTTTAAATGTTTGGTAGAATTCCCCTGGGAAGCCGTATGGCCCTGGGCTTTTGTTTGTCTGGAGATTTTTATGACTGTTTCAATCTCCTTACTGGTTATGGGTCTGTTCAGGTTTTCTATTTCTTCCTGGTTCAGTTGTGGTAGTTTATATGTTTCTAGGAATGCATCCATTTCTCCCAGATTGTCAAATTTGTTGGCGTAGAGATGCTCATAATATGTTCTTATTATTGTTTGTATTTTTTTGGTGTTGGTTGTGATTTCTTCTCTTTCATTCATGATTTTGTTTATTTTGGTCCTTTCTCTTTTCTTTTTGATAAGTCTGGCCAGGGGTTTATCAATCTTACTAATTCTTTCAAAGAATTAGATCCTAGTTTCTTTGATTTGTTCTATTGGTTTTTTTTGGTTTCTATTTCGTTTCTTTCTGCTCTGATCTTTATGATTTCTCTTCTCCTGCTGGGTTTAGGCTTTCTTTCTTTTTCTTTCTCCAGCTCCTTTAGGTGTAGTTTAAGTTGTGTATTTGAGACCTTTCTTGTTTCTTGAGAAAGGCTTGTACCGCTATATATTTTCCACTCAGGACTGCCTTTGCTGTGTCCCACAGATTTTGAACCGTTGTGTTTTTGTTATCATTTGTTTCCATGAATTTTTTTCAATTCTTCTTTAATTTCCTGGTTGACCCATTCATTCTTTGGAAGGATGCTATTTAGCCTCCATGTATTTGGGTTCTTTCCAAATTTCCTCTTGTGATTGAGTTCTAGCTTCAGAGCATTGTGGTCTGAAAATATGCAAGGAATGATCCCAATCTTTTGATACTGGTTGAAACCTGATTTATGACCCAGGATGTGGTCTATTCTGGAGAATGTTCCATGTGCACTAGAGAAGAATGTGTATTCTGTTGCTTTGGGTGGAAATGTTCTGAATATATCTGTGATGTCCATTTGGTCCAGTGTGTCATTTAAGGCCTTTATTTCCTTGTTGATCTTTTGCTTGGATGATCTGTCCATTTCAGTAAGGGGCGTGTTAAAGTCCCCTACTATTATTGTATTGTTGTTGATGTGTTTCTTTGATTTTGTTTTTAATTGGTTTATATAGTTGGCTGTTCCCACGTTAGGGGCATAGATATTTAAAATTGTTAGATCTTCTTGTTGGACGGACCCTTTGAGTATGATATAGTGTTCTTCCTCATCTCTTATTATAGTCTTTGGCTTAAAATCTAATTGATCTTATATAAGGATTGCCACCCCAACTTTATTCTGATGTCCATTAGCATGGTAAATTGTTTTCCACCCCCTCACTTTAAATTTGGGGGTGTCTTCGGGTCTAAAATGAGTTTCTTGTAGGCAACATATTGATGAGTTTTTTTTTTTTTTATCCATTCTGATACCTTGTGTCTTTTGATTGGGGCATTTAGCCCATTAACATTCAAGGTAACTATTGAGAGATATGCATTTAGTGCCATTGTATTGCCTGTAAGGTGACTGTTACTATATATTGTCTCTGTTCCTTTCTGATCTATTGTTTTTAGGCTCTCTCTTTGCTTAGAGGACCCCTTTCAATATTTCCTGTACAGCTGGTTTGGTGTTTGCAAATTCTTTCAGTTTTTGTTTGTCCTGGAAGCTTTTTATCTCTCCTTCTATTTTCAATGATAGCCTAGCTGGATATAGTATTCTTGGCTGCATGTTTTTCTCGTTCAGTGCTCTGAATATACCATGCCAGTTCTTTCTGGCCTGCCAGGTCTCTGTGCATAAGTCTGCTGCCAATCTAATATTTTTACCATTGTATGTTACAGACTTCTTTTCCCACGCTGCCTTCAAGATTTTCTCTTTGTTGCTAAGACTTGTAAATTTTACTATTAGGTGACGAGGTGTGGACCTATTCTTGTTGATTCTGAGGGGGTTTCTCTGCCCTTCCTGGATTTTGATGATTGTTCCCTTTTCCATATTAGGGAAATTCTCTACAATAATTTTCTCCAATATAACTTCTGCTCCCCTCTCTCTTTCTTCTTCTCCTGGAATCCCAATTATTCTAATGTTGTTTCGTCTTATGGTGTCACTTATCTCTCGAATTCTCCCCTCGTGGTCCAGTAGCTGTTTGTCCCTCTTTTGCTCAGCTTCCTTATTCTCTGTCATTTGGTCTTCTATATCACTAATTCTTTCTTCTGCCTCGTTTATCCTAGCAGTAAGAGCCTCCATTTTTTATTGCACCTCACTAATAGCTTTTTTTAAATTTCAACTTGGTTAGATTTTAGTTCTTTTATTCCTCCAGAAAGGGCTTTTATATCTCCGGAGAGGGTTTCTCTAATATCTTCCATGCCTTTTTCGAGCCCGGCTAGAACCTTGAGAATCGTCATTCTGAACTCTAGATCTGACATATTCCCAATGTCTGTATTGATTAGGTCCCTAGCCTTTGGTACTGTCTCTTGTTCTTTTTTTTTTTTGTGGTGAGTTTTTCCGCCTTGTCATTTTTTCCAGATAAGAGTATATGAAGGAGCAAATAAAATACTAAAAGGGTGGCAGAGACCCCGTGATAATGCCCTTTAACCAAATCAGAAGAGACCCCAAATCGTGGGGGAGGAGAAAGGGGATAAAAAGAAGTTCAGAAAAAAAAATTAAAAAAAAGAAAAGAAATAACGAAAAAATATAAAAATTATATATATATATATATATATATATATATATATATATATATATATTAGACTGGTGACTAGAACAGGTCACCCACTTAATTGTGGGGTATTTTGGTCTCTTAGAAGAAAGTACCTCCCAAAATTTTAAAGAATGAAAAATGTATATAAGAGTAAACACAGTGAAGGGATGGAATATGCCTATACAGATGAAAAACAATTTTTTTTTAATTTCTAAAAAAAAAAGGAGTTGATTATGTTGGTTGGGAGAATAAAGAAAAAGAAAGTAGAGAGAATTTGCTCAGGCTGGAGACTAGAACAAGCCTTGAGCTAAATTTAGGATGTCTTTTGATCCACTAGAGGAAGTTGTACCCTAAATTTTTTAGTTAAAAACCCTATGTGAATTCAAAAAATAAAGTTAAATACTATGAAGGATAAAATATGACTATAATATTGAAGGTTCAAAAAAGATTATTATTTTTTTGGAAAATGTATAGTTAAGATAAACTAGTTAAAATGTTAAAAAAAGAAAAGGGTAAAAGTTAAACAGAATTTAGCATAAAAATAGAAAAAGAAAAAAAATAAAATTAAAGAAAAAATTGAATTAACTGCAAGACTAAAGAATCATGGGGAGAAAGCCATGAATTCCACGCTTTGCTTTCTCCTCCTCTGCAGTTCCGCTGCTCTCTTTGTTAAGTGAACTTGGTCTTGGCTGGATTTCTTTTGATCTTCTGGGGGAGGGGCTGTTGTAGTAATTATCAAGTGCATTTGCCCCAGGTGGAATTGCACCACCCTTACCAGGGGCCGGGCTAAATAATCCGCTTGGTTTCACTTTCTGGAGCTTTGGTTCCCTGAACGCTTTCCGTAGAGTTCCAGAGGATGGGAATGAAAATGGCGACCTCTCAATCTCTGGCCTGGAGGAGCCAAGATTTTGGGGCCCCACTCCTTAGTGTGTCCTCAGATAAAAGCCCCGGCCACTCCCGTCTCCCTCGCCTCTGGCTGCGCTCCGAGCTCACCCAGCCTGAGACGGGTTCAAGGTAACCCCGAGCTGAGAGCTCACTCCTCAGCTCTGTCTCTTTAACCGGCTTCCCCGCTCCGATACCTGTGAGCTCTGCGACACTCAGATACCCCCGATCCTTCTGTGACCCTGCGGGACCTGGGGCCATGCTGACCCCTCATGGGCTTCACCCCAGTTTAGCCTCTGGAGCGATGTCCCTCAGTGGAGCAGACTTTTAAATGTCCCTATTTAGTGCTCCGTTGCTGCGCCGCTTGCCGGGAGCTGACCCCTCCCCCATGGTCTATCCTCCTGTCACTTTCGATTCACTTCTCCGCCAGTCCTACCTTCCAGAAAGTGGCCGATTTTCTGTTTCCAGAATTGCTGTTCTTCCTCTCTTCAATCTCCCTTTGGATTTGTAGGTGTTTGCAATGGTTTGATAAGCTATCTAGCTGATCTCCTGCTACCTGATGTAGTCTCATCTGCTACTGCTCCACCATCTTTAGTCCTCCCATCCATAGATAAAACTTTTATTTTTAATTCGTTCCCACTATCCTTGTTCATTCTTTTTTAAAATATAGACAATTTTTAACCTATTTACCATCACAGTAAGATGTCCAGTACATCAAATTTCATAATAATCATTTAACCTGACCTGTTTGTTACATATACCCGTATTTTTCTTTTGCTTTTCTATTTTGTAATTTCTTTTAAATTTTACCTTAGTTTATTTCTTTTTTGTATTTTTATTTTTTAATATTCATATAGAGTTAAACTTCAAGGTAATCCCCTCTCCCTAATCAATGCTACCCCTATAGGTAAACCAAATTTTAATCCCCCTTTATCTTAGGAAAGGTGAGTCCTTTAACAAAGATACCAAGATACATTCAGGAAGAATCAAAATAACCTTCCTCGCCCACACTGAGAATTTATAAACACTCTCTTGTCTTTTTCTACCACCAATGTTTCTGTGAATTTGTGTTTGTCCTGATAGTATATAAATCTTATACTTGGGTGTTTTTTGATGCGGTTCTTTTCTTTTCTATTCTTTTGCTTTTATATATATATTTTTTCTCTTGTAATACAGTTTTATCAGTCTTTTTGTTTGTCTGTTTTTGTTTGTACACTTCATAAATCTTACATCGGAGCCCATTTGGGCTGAGCCTTCTCTTTTATCTTCCTTTTTGTGTGTGTGTGTGTCTCTCTCTCTTTTTTCTTTTTTCTTTCATTTGGGTGGGGACTCCTGACTGGTCAGAAGTGTTCCAGGGTGCACCTTCACTGCACCATGGTCGATAAATCCAGCTACATCCGTTCAGCCATCTCTCATAAAATTGACTAGGAGGAGGAATGCCCAACAGAAGAAAAAATCAGAGGCTGGGTCTTCTGCAACAGAGCTAATGGCTACAAACATAGACAATATGTCAGAAAGGGAATTCAGGCTAACAATTATCCAGGCAATTGCTAGGTTGGAAAAAGCCATGGATGACAAAATGGAATTCATTAGGGCAGAACTGACAGCCATCTGGGATGATGTTCACAATGTTGAGGCAGAACTGAAAACCACCAGGGATGATGTTCACAATGCTCTCAATGAGTTCCAACCTAATCTAAATTCTCTGAAAGCTAGGGTAAATGAGACAGAAGATAGAATTAGTGATCTGGAGGATAAACATATAGAAAGAAAGGATCAGGAGGAAGCCTGGAACAAACAGCTTAGAAGCCAGGAAAACAGAATCAGGGAAATAAATGGTTCCATGAAATGCTCCAATGTCAGAATTATTGGAATCCCTGAAGGGGAGGATAAAGAAAGAAGTCTAGAAGATATAGTGAAACACGTTATCCAAAAAAAATTTCCCATTATCTTGAATGGAACCAGCATTCATGTACCAGAGGTAGAACGGTTTTCCCCCAAAATTATATATTCTTGAAAGACCTCGAGACACCTAATAGCAAAAATGAAGAATTATAATTGTAGGCAAGCCCTCTTGAAGGCAGGTAGGACAAAGAAGCAACTTACATACAGAGGAAAGCCCATTAGAATAACATCAGACCTACACACAGAAACCTGGCAAGCCAGAAAGGGCTGGCAAGATATATTCAGGGCACTAAATGAGAAGAACATGCAACCAAGAATACGTTATCCAGCAAGACTGACATTCATAATGGATGGAGAGATAACAAGTTTCCAAGACCAACAAGGCTTAAAAGAGTATGCAACCACCAGCCGACACTGTAGGAAATATTAAGGGGGGTTCTATAAAAGAGGAAAAATCCTAAGAATATCATTGAACAAAAATATAGCGACAATCTACAGAAAGAAGGACCTCAAAGGTAACACGATGTCAATGAAAAGGTATGTATCAATAATCACACTCAATGTGAATGGCCTAAATGCGCCCATAAAATGACACAGGGTTGCAGACTGGATAAAACGACAGGACCCATCCATAAGGTGTCTACAAGAGACCCATTCTGAACCTAAGGATACACCCAGACTGAAAGTGAAGGTATGGAGAAGCATCTTTCATGCCAATGTGCCTCAAAAGGAGGCCATGGTAGCAATTCCCATATCAGATAAATTAGATTTTAACTAAAGACTGTAGACAGAGATCCAGAAGGAAACTACATCATTCTTAAAGGGACAATCCACCCAGAAGATTTAACAATTGTAAATATTTATGCCCCCAATATGGGACAGCCAATTACATAAGAAAACTATTAATCAAGATAAAGAGTCATATCAATATGAGTACATTTATATTAGGAGATTTTGACACGCCTCTCTCAGTAATAGACAGATCATCCAAGCAGAAAATCAATAGAGAAACTAAAGCATTGAATGAAACATTGGAGCTGATGAACCTCATAGATATATACAGAATATTCCACCCTAAAACAACAGAATACTCATTCTTCTCAAGTGCACATGGAACCTTCTCCAGAATAGACCACATACTGGGTCACAAATCAGGACTGAACTGATACCAAAAGACTGAGATTATTCCCTGCATATTCTCAGATGACAATGCTATGAAACTGGAGTTGAATCAAAAAGAAAAGTGTGGAAGGAGCTCAAACTCCTGAAAGCTAAAGACCACCTTGTTTAAGAATCCTTGGATCAGGGGCTCCTGCGTGGCTCAGTGGGTTAAAGCCTCTGCCTTTGGCTCAGGTCATGATCCCGGGGTCCTGGGATCAAACCCCCCATCAGACTCTCTCCTTAGCAGGGAGCATGCTTCCTCCTCTCTCTCTGCCTGCCTCTTTGCCTACTTGTGATCTCTGTCTGTCAAATAAATAAATAAAATCTTTAAAAAAAAGAATGTTTGGATCAACGAGGAGATCAAAGAAGAACTTAAACAATTCATGAAAACCAATGAGAATGAAGACACTTCCGTCCAAAACCTATGGGATACACCAAAGGCGGTCCTAAGGGTTAGGAATACAACAGCTGTCTCTACATCTTAAAGAACCAGAGAATCAACAACATTTTAAACCAATTCCACACATAAAAGTGGAAATAATCAATACTAGAGCAGAGATCAATTAGGTAGAAACTAGAGCTACAGTAGAACACATCAGTGAAACTAGAAGCTGGTTTTTTGAAAGAATCAATAAGATCGACAAACCATTGGCCACACCAATCCCAAAGAAAAGAGAGCAAGCTCAAAAAATAAAATTATGAATGAAAAGGTAGCGATGAAAACTAACACCAAGGAAGTAGAAACAATCATCAGAAGCTATTATCAACAGTTATATGTGAATAAGTTAAACAACCTAGATAAAATAGATGCATTCCTGGAAAATAATAAACTCCCAAAATGGAAACAGGAAAAAATTGACAAACTGAATGGACCGATATCTACTAACAAGTAGGAAGCAGTGATCAAAACCCTCCCAAATAACAAGAGCCTAGGATCTGATGGATTCCCTGGGGAATTCTACCAAACTTTGAAAGAAGAAATAACACCTATTCTCCTGAAGCTGTTTCAATGAAAGATGTTTCTCCATCCCTTCACTTTCAATCTGGGTGTATCCTTAGGTTCGAAATTGGTCTCCTGTAGACAACCTATGGATGGGTCCTGTCGTTTTATCCAATCTGCAACCCTGTGTCATTTTGTGGGTGCATTTAGGGCATTCACATTGAGAGTGATTATTGGTAGATACGTTTTTATTGACATCGTGTTACCTTTGAAGTCTTTCTTTCTGTAGATTGTCTCTATATTTCTGTACAATGATATTCTTGGGGTTTTTCCTCTTTTATAGAACCCCCCCTTTCATATTTCCTGCAATGTTGTCTTGGTGTTTGCAAACTCTTTTACGCCTTGCCTGTCTTGGAAACTCTTTATCTCTCCATCCATTTTGAATGCCAGTCGTGCTGAATAAAGTATTCTTGGCTGCATGTTCTTCTCATTTAGTGCCCTGAATATTTATTGCCAGCCCTTTCTGGCTTGCCAGGTTGCTGTGGACAGCTCTGACATTATTCTGATAGGCTTTCCTCTGTATGTAAGGAGCTTCTTTGTCCTAGGTGCCTTCAAGAGTGTTTCTCTAGAATTATAATTCCTCATTCTTACTATCAGGTGTGTCGAGGTGTTTCGAGAATCTAAAATCTTGGGTGGGGAATGTTCTGCCTCTAGTACATGAATGCTGTTTCCATTTGTGATATTTGGAAAATTTTCATGAAGAACGTGTTCGACAATATCTTCTAGACTTCTTTCTTTCTCCTCCCCTTCACGTATTCCAATAATCCTGACGTTGGAAAGTTTCATGGCATCATTTATTTCCCTGATTCTGTTTTTGGGGCTTCTAAGCTGTTTGTTCCAGGCTTCCTCCTGATCCTTTCTCTCTATCTGTTTGTCCTCCAGATCACTAATTCTATCTTCTGTCTCAGTTACTCTAGCTTTTAGAGAATTTAGATTATATTGCAACTCATTGAGAGCCTTGTGAACATCATCCCTGTTAGCTTTCAGTTCTGCCCTAATATTGTGTACATCATCCCTGGTGGCTCTCAGTTCTGCCCTAATCAATTCCATTTGGTCATCCATGGCTTTCTCCAACCTAGCTATTGCCTGGATAATTGTTAGCCTGAATTCCCTTTCCAACATAATGTCTATGTCGGTAGCCATTAGCTCTGTTGCAGAGGGCCCATCCTCTGGATTTTACTTCTGCTGGGCATTCCTCCTCCTAATCATTTTGGTGAGAGATGGCTGAATGGTTGTAGCTGGGTGTATCGACCTTGGTGCAGTGAAGGTGCACCCTGGAATGCTTCTGAGCAATCAAGGGTCCCCACTGAAATAAAAGAAAAAAAGAAAGAGAGAAAGCAGAAAAGAGAGAGGGAGAGAAATAGAGAGAGAGAGAGGAAAAAGAAAGAAGAATAAAAGAGAAGGCTCAGCCCAAATGGGCCCCAAGGTAAGGTTTGAGAAGTATACAAACAAATACAGACAATCATAAAAGACTGATAAAAAGTATATGACAAGAGAAGAAAAAAAATATGTACATATATATGTAGAAGCAAAACAAAGAAACAAACAGACAAACAAACAAAAAAAGTACCTCGTCAAAAAGAACCCTAAGTATAAGATTTATATACTACCAGGACAAACACAAATATACAAAAATACTGGTAGGAGAAAACGATGGGAGAGTGGTTGTAAATTCTCAGTGTGGGCAAGGAAGGTTATTTTGCTTCTTCCTGAATGTATCTTGATATCTTTTTTAAAGGATACAACTTTCCTACGATAACAAGGGATTAAAAATTAGTTTACCTATAGGGATAGCATTGATTGGGGAAAGGGGATTACCTTGAATTTTAACTGCATAGGAATATTAGCAAATAAAAGTCAAGAAAAGAATGATCTAAACTAAACTTAAATGAAATTAAAAAAAATTAAAAAATAGAAAAGCAAAAGAAAAACATGGGTATATGTATCAAAAAGTTCATGTTAAAAGGCTATAATGGAATTTGATGTACTGGCCATCTCACTGTGATGGTAAGTAGGCTAAAAAGATCTATATAAAAAATAAAAAAAAGATTTAAAAAATTTAAAAATGAACCAGAATAGTGGGAACGAATTAAAAATTAAATGTTTTGTCTATGAAGTAGTAGTGATTGTTGTCTTCTTGGCAGGTTGGCTTTCTGAGGGAGGGGCCTGCCGCTTGGGTTTTCAGGCAGTGTTTCCTGAGTTAAGTCCTCACAACCCCCTCCGGGGGCTGGTCTCTGAGGCAACAGAGCCTTCAGGCTTTTGTTCTCTGGAGGTTTTTTGCCTGTTCTTTTGTTTTCTCTCCCCTTGGCAGCTCCCAATGGTTCTTGGAGGTTTAGAGGAAAGCAAACTGCACCCAGACCTCCCTCCCAGAGAGAAGCCCCAGTCCATTTTCCTCTCGGTGCTGCAGAGCAGGTTCCCAGCCGTGATCTCTGGGGACACCTGTGTGTCCTGCTTTTACTCAAAACCACAACAGCGGCAGCTGTCTGGGCAGCTCCAGACCTCCAGAAAGGTTCCAAGCAGCGAACGCACCCTGAGATTTTCCCGCTGGCCCCGGCTGGGAGCGCTCAGACTTTCCAGGTCCTAGTGCACCTGGCTGGCGCTGCCGCACACCTCTCTCAGGGGAGGGGTTGGAGCATGTCTCGGGCTCTGCTAGCATGGAGTGGCATATGCGTGGGGACTGCAAAAAGTCTGTTTCTGCCCCATGAGGGTCCCAGCCCCTGCCACACACCAAGCGCCCTTAGGAGGTCTCCTCGTGGCTCAGGGACCAAGACCTAGTTTCTCCGCTGCACTCTCTCTGGCTCAGTGCCAGGGATGTCTGTCCTCTGTGGGGGACTTAAGCCCCTGTCCCTAACTGTTCCAATTCCCACAATTTCCCCCTGTGATCCTTTGCTCTTTTTGAGTGCTTTCTATCAGCCTTCAAGTTAATGCTGGTCCCTAGTCGTAGGACACTCTCATATTGGGGTATTACTTTCCAATGGGTCTCCTCTGGTGGCTCCCTCCCCCTTTTGTTTATCTTCTGATACCAGTCCGGTGTTCCCACTGTGCTTTACCTGCCCACTGGCGTCTTCTGCCCCCATAGAGATCCTGACGTGTAGAATTCTGATCTCAGGCTGATTTCATGGGTGATCAGAATTCCTTGGTAGGTAGTCAGCTCACTTTAGGGGACAGGTTGAACCAGTGCCTCCTCCTAGTTCCCCATCATCTTGTCCTCCTGGCTATTGTTCTGCATTTCTATTAGTAATCCTGAGATTTATCAAAATCTTCTAAAGAAATTTTTACATCATTTTAGATGGTCAGAGTTATTTACCTGGTATTGGACTCCCAACTTTAATTATTTAACGTTTAGGGCCTATGTGGCCTTCCTGGATATCATTTCTGTTGTCTTCATTAAATTCTACCATGATACATGCCACTTCTGGGGATTTTCTGGATTTTACCCGTGAACAAAAGGAAGCCTGGTTATCTGTTGTGCCCCAGGAGAAAAAAGAAACTGGTAGTATTTTATTGGCATATAGAACCTGAGCTAGTGAACTTTCTAGTTTTGGAGTAAAACTCTACAGACCCTGAGCTCCACTGTCATATTGTTGCTCACTTACTTGCCAGGACATTCTTAAACTTGTACTAGAGAAAGTCTGAATAAGAATAGCAAAGAGAATCTTGCTGTAGCACACTGCATGGTTCATTATACTTCATCTTTGTTATTCCACATGGAATTACATGGTTCCATTACCAGTTAGAAAGGTGCAGGTACTTTCCACTTTGCATTATCTAAGTGACATCATCTGTACACCGGAGACTCTCTCTGCTAGTTACAAAAGAGAGAGCTTTTGTGTATCAGTCACCGCTATTAGTTACCTAAAGTGGCATCTAGCTAGCTATATTCTATGCACAACTTTAGGGAAGATCAGAAAACATTTACCCATGTTCCAGTCAAGGAATATGTTAACCTCCATGCACCTAGAACACATAGCTCCAAAGGCGGTCATTGAAATGTGCATGAAAAATTGAAGAGCCAAAGATGGATTCAGTGTTGTCAGAACTCTTACAGTTAATGTACATAGATGTAGGAAAAATTACAAAAAAATGCTCCCCCGAGTCTTTATGCCCTAATCCCTGGGATATGTGAATATGTTGATGCATCATTCCTATAATTTTATGACCCTATATATCACAGTTGATCTTAAGACAGGAATGCTATCCTGCATTATCTACGTGGGTCTAAAGGAATCATGGATACATTAAAATCTGAGAGCTTTCTTGTACTAGTGGCTGAAGAATAAGTCAGAAAGATAAGAAATGAAGACATAATTTGGCACTCACTTGCTGTCTTTGAATACCAAAACCCTACAAAGATGGCACAATAAAAGTAAACTAACAATAATTTTATGACAATGGAACCCAAAATGCTCAACAAAATATTAGCAAATCAACTCTATCAGCATACACAGCTGAAAAAGGTAATCTACACAAAACTTAAACTTAACATCAGACTTAAGGAAAGATTGATTTTTTTCCCCTTAGGATAAATAAAAAGGCAAAAGTGTTAATCCCCATCACTTCCATTCAAATTTCTACTATAGCTCTCGGGCACTGTAAAAAGACAAGAAACATAATAAAATCCATAGAACTATGGAGAAAGAACTGAAAATTCCTCTAATTATGGAAGGCATAATTTTAAATTAAAAAAAAATATTTCCTGGGACTGCCTAGCAAATGACAAAAATGTGGTGAGTCCCTCCCCAGAAGGAACAGCATGGTTCTGCACATAAACTTAGTTTTGAAACTCAGTTGTGTGTCTGATGTTAAAAAGAAAAAGAAAAAAAAATGATCAGACACAGGCCTAATGAATGCAGGGTTATGACAGAAACCAGGGACACAAGAGTGATGGTTTGGTCTTCTTTGAGGGATCACTGAAGAGTGGGGACACTCCCCTGTGCCTGGGAGGCACATAACAACTAAAACAAGTCCACCTGAGAATCTCCCAGAAGTCCAGGGCAAACAATTTGCTTACACCAAGTTTACTGAACACAGAGTGCTACAAAGTTTCAATTCTAGGGGAAAATAGGATCTAGATCACTTTTTACTTTTATTCTCTTTTTTTTCATTTATTTTTTCCAATTCCTTTTCACATTTTTGAAATTTATTTTATTTTTTATTTTAAAATCAATTAAATAACATATACTGTATTATTAGTCTCAGTCATAGAGTTTAGTGATTCATCAGTTGCCTGTAACATGCAGTGCTCATTACATCAAGTGCCCTCCTTTATTCCCATCACTCATTTACTCCATTCCCCCACATGCCTCCCCTCCAGCAACCCTCAGTTTGTTTCCTAGCTATAAGTGTCTTTTACAGTTTATCTTTCTCTCTGATCCGATCTTATGCCACTTTGCCTTCCCTTGCTCTATATACATTAATTTTGATTCTTAAATTCTCTGTATGAGTGAAATCATATGCTATTTGTCTTTATCTGACTTATTTTGCTTAGCATAATACTCTCTAGTTCCATCTATATCATTGTAAACAGTAATACTTCATTATTTCTGATGGCTGAATAATATTCTGTTGCATATATACCACATCTTCTTTGTCCATTCATCTGTCCAAGGAAATCTGGGCTCTTTCCATAGTTTGGTTACTGTGGACATACCTGCTTTAAACATTTGTGTGCAAATGTCCCTTGGAATCACTATCTTTTTAAGATTTTATTTATTTGACAAACAGAGATCACAATTAGGTAGAGAGGAAGGCAGAGAGAGAGGAAGGGAAGCAGGCTCCCTGCTGAGCAGAGAGCCTGATGCAGGGCTCAATCCCAGCACCCAAGTATCCTGACCTGAGTCGAAGGCAGAGGCTTTAACCCACTGAGCCACCCAGGTGCCCCTGGAATCACTATCTTTGTATCCTTTGGATAAATACCTAATATGCAATTGCTGGGTTGTTGGGTAGATCTATTTTTTAACTTTTTGAGGAACTGCCATACTGCTTTTTAGGGTGGCTCTACCAGTATACATTCTCACCAACAGTGTAAGAGGATTCCCCTTTCTCTGCATCCTCATAAAAGTTGTTGTTTATTAAGCTGTTAATTTTAGCCATTCTGACTGGTGGTAGGTGATATCAGATTGTGCTTTCGATTTGTATTTTCTTGATACCAAGTGATGTTGAGAATTTTTTCATATGTCTGTTGGCCATGTATTTTTTCTTTGGAGAAATATCTGTTCAAGTCTTCTGACCATCTCTTGACTGGATTTTTGTTGTTGTTTTTTGGGTGTTGAATTTGAAAAGTTCTTTATAGATTTTGGATACTAGTCCTTTGTTTGATAAAACATTTACAAATGTCTTATCCCATTCCTTATGTTTCCTTTTAGTTTTGTTGGTTATTTCCTTTTTGTGCAGAAGTTTTATTTTGATGAATTCCCAATAGTTTATTTTTTCTTTTGTTCCCCTTGCTTCAGGAGGCATATATAGTAAGAAGTTGTTATGGCCAATGATTACGGGGTCACTGCCTGTGTTCTCCACTAGGATTTTAATGGTTTCTTGTCTTACATTTAGGTCTTCCATTTATTTTGAATTTTGTTTGTGATGTACAGAAGTGTCTTTTCATTCTTCGGCATTTTGTTGTCCAATTTTCTCAATACCATTTTTTGAAGAGACTGTATTTTTTCCCCATTGGATACTGTTTCCTACTTTAAGATTAGTTGACCACATTGTTGTAATCATTTTTTCATTTTCTATTCTATTCCATTTGTCTATGTTTCCAATTTTGTGCCAGTAACATGCTGTCTTGATGACCACAGCTTTGTGATAGTTTGAAATCTGGAATTGTGTTGCCTCCAGTTTTGTTTTTATTTTTCAGAATTTCTTTGGCTATTTGGGGTCTTTTTGGTTCCATACAAATATTAGGCTTGTTCTACCTATGTGGAAAATGCTGGTGGTATTTTGATAGGATTGCATTAGATGTGTAGATTGGTTTCTGTAGTATAGACATTTTAACCTTATCTGTTCTTCCAATCTATGAGTATGGAATATTTTTCTATTTCTTTGTGTTATCTTTAATTTCTTTCATTAGAATTTTATAGTTTTTTGGATACAGATCTTTAGCTCTTTAGTTAGGTTTATTCTTAGTTACCATATGTTTTTTGGTGCAGTTACAAATGGGACTGACCCTTGATTTCTCTTTTTCCATCGACATTGTTGGTATACAGAAATGCAACAGATTTCTTTTATATATACATATACATATTTATATATAAAATTTTTTAAAGATTTTATTTATTTGACAGACAGAGATCATAAGTAGGCAGAGAGGCAGGTGGAGAGGGAGAGAGAAGGAAACAGGCTTTCCGCTGAACAGAGAGCCCGATGCGGGGCTCGATCCCAGGACCCTGGGATCATGACCTGAGCTGAAGGCAGAGGCTTTAACCCACTGAGCCACCCAGGTGCCCCATAAATATTTTTTAATAAACACATAATGTATTATTAGACCCAGGGGTACTGGTCTGTGAATCGCCAGATTTACACACTTCATAGCACTCACCATAGCACATACCCTCCCCAATGTCCATAACCCCATTGCCCCCTCCCTAGCCCCTCCCTCCGGCAACCCTCAGTTTGTTTTGTGAGATTAAGAGTCTCTTATGGTTTGTCTCCCTCCCGATCCCATCTTGTTTCATTTATTCTTTTCCTACCCCCAAACCCCCCACATTGCATCTCCACTTCCTCATATCAAGGAGATCATATGATAGTTGTCATTCTCCAATTGACTTATTTTGCTAAGCATAGTACCTCTAGTTCCATCCATGTCATCACAAATGGCAAGGTTTCATTTATTTTGATGGCTGCATAGTATTCCATTGTGTATATATACAACCTCTTCTTTATCCATTCATCTGTTGACGGACATCTAGGTTCTTTCCATAGTTTAGCTATTGTGGACATTGCTGCTATAATCATTTGGGTGCACGTGCCCCTTTGGATCACTACATTTGTATCCTTAGGGTAAATACCCAGTAGTGCAATTGCTAGGTTTTATGGTAGCTCTATTTTCAGCTTCTTGAGCAAGCTTCATACTGTTTTCCAGAGTGGTTGCACCAGCTTGCATTACCACCAACAGTGTAGGAGAGTTCCTCTTTCTCTGCATCCTTACCAGCATCTGTCATTTCCTTACTCGTTCATTTTAGCCATTCTGACTGGTGTGAGGTGATATCTCATTGTGGTTTTAATTTGTATTTCCTTGATGCCGAGTGATGTGGAGCACTTTTTCATGTGTCTGTTGGACATCTGCATGTCTTCTTTGCAGAAATGTCTGTTCATGACCTCTGTCCATTTATTGACTGGATTATTTGTTCTTTGGTGTTAAGTTTGATAAGCTCTGTATAGATTTGGGATACTAGCCCTTTATCCGATATGTCATTTGCAAATATCTTATATTCTGTCATTTGTCTTTTGGTTTTGTTAACCGTTTCCTTTGTTGTGCAAAAGCTTTTGATCTTGATGAAGTCCCAATAGTTCATTTTTGCCTTTGCTTCCCTTGCCTTTATCGATGTTCCTAGGAAGAAGTTGCTGTGGCTGAGGTCAAAGAGGTTGCTGCCTGTGTTCTTCTTAAGGATTTTGATGGATTCCTTTATCACATTGAGGCCCTTCATCCATTTTGAGTCCATTTTCGTGAGTGGTGTAAGGAAATGGTCCAGTTTCATTTTTCTGCATGTGGTTGTCTAATTTTCCCAATGCCAGTTGTTGAAGAGACGGCCTTTTTTCCATTGGACATTCTTTCCTGCTTTGTCAAAGATTACTTGACCATAGAGTTGAGGGTCTATTTCTGGGCTCTCTATTCTTTTCCATTGATTTATGTGTCTGTTTTTGTGCTAGTACCATACTGTCTTGATTATGACAGCTTTGTAATAGAGCTTGAAATCTGGAATTGTGATGCCACCAACTTTGGCTTTCTTTTTTAATATTTTTGGTGATTCGAGGTCTTTTCTCATTCCATATAAATTTGAAGATTATTTGTTCCATTTATATGAAAAAATGGATGGGATTTTGATAGGGATTGCATTAAATGTGCAGAATGCTTTAGGTAACATAAACATGTTCACAATATTTGTTCTTCCAATCCATGAACATGGAACATTTTTCCATTTCTTTGTGTCTTCCTCAATTTCTTTCATGAGTACTTTATAGTTTTCTGAGTATAGATTCTTTGCCTCTTTGATTAGGTTTATTCCTAGGTATCTTTTTATTTTAGGTGCAATTGTAAATGGGATTGACACCTTAATTTCTGTTTCTTCTGTCTTGTTGGTGTAAAGAAATGCAAATGATTTCTGTGCATTGATTTTATATCCTGACACTTTACTGAATTCCTGTACAAGTTCTAGCAATTTTGGAGTGGAGTCCTTTGGGATTTCCAAACATAGTATCCTATCATCTGCAAAGAGTTATAGTTGACTTCTTCTTTGCTGATTGGATGCCATTAATTTCTTTTTGTTGTATGAATTCTGAGACTAGGACTTCTAGTACTATGTTGAACAGCAGTGGTTTTAATGGACATCCCTGCCAAGTTCCTGACCTTAGCAGAAAAGCTCTATGTTTTTCTCCATTAAGAATGATATTCCTGGTGGGTTTTTCATAGATGGCTTTGATGATATTGAGGTATGTACCCTCTATCCCTATATTCTAAAGAGTTTTGATCTGGAAGGGATGCTGTATTTTGTCAAATGCTTTTTCAGCATCTATTGAGAGTATTGTATGGTTCTTGTTCTTTCTTTTATTAATGTATTGTATCACACTGATTGATTTGTGGATGTTGAACCGACCTTGCAGCCCTGAAATAAAACCCACTTGGTTGTGGTGAATAATCCTTTTAATGTACTCTTGGACCCTATTGGCTAGTATTTTGGTGAGAACTTTGGCATCTGTGTTCATAAAGGATATTGGTCTGTAATTCTCTTTTTTGATGGGATCCTAGTCTGGTTTGGGGATCAAAGTGATGCTGGCCTTTTTTTTTAATATATATATATATTTTTTTATTTCTTTTCAGCATAACAGAGTTCATAGTTTTAAACCTCACCCAGTGCTCCATGCAATGCGTGCCCTCCACAATACCCACCACCTGGCTCCCCCAACCTCCCAACCCCCGCCCCTTCAAAACCCTCAGGTTGTTTTTCAGAGTCCATAGTCTCTCATGGTTCATCTCCCCCCCAATTTCCCTCAACTCCCTTCTCCTCTCCATCTCCCCATGTCCTCCGTGTTATTTGTTATGCTCC